>JAGFNQ010005153.1:66990-97336 GCA_024364735.1 Boesenbergia rotunda | reverse complement strand
CGATTATTTTGTTTGGTTTATTCAGTTTAACCGAATTTTTGCTCACCCCTATCTGCTTGTAGCGTTGGCCAAAAGTATCCAGCCAGGATAATCTTCCTAGCTAGAGATCTTCCCCCAATATGGCTCCCGCAAATGCCTTCGTGGATCTCCCGCATGATGTAGTCGGCTTCCTCTGGACTGACACACTTGAGTAATGGCCGGGTGAAGGCTCTTTTGTATAGTTGCTCCCCAACCAGCATAAACCTAAAAGCCCGACGGCGAAAGAGTCGAACTTCTTTATCATCGGCCGGCGTAACCCCTCTGCGTAGGAATTCCACATAAGGCATCCTCCAATCAGGTAATGCAGCATCAGCAGTCTCTCTCCAGCCGACACTTGTCACTGCTGGACCCTATGACATAGTTCTCCAACCAACAAGTATGGGCCTTCCTCGCCCGATGAGAGTCTCCCCCAGTAGGTCCTCCGGAGATCACTCCCACATGGCCTGATGGAGGTCCGCGCACCAGAGCCTTGCCCTTCTTGGGATCCCTCTCGAGGGAGATAGATTGGCGGGGCACTATCTCCCGACTCCTTCCTCTTGAACGCGACTAGGATCACCACCCGGCTCTATCATCCCCTGATTGTCGTCGACGAGGGGAAAGGCTTCGCCAAGGGGATCGCCGTCGGGACCCTGCTTTGTTCCACCATTTGTGGGGCCTCGCATCCACTTCCTGAGCTCTTCTCTTTTTCAAGGCGAAGCACTCCTCTATGGACTGCGTTGTACTGCCGTGGAAGTCGCAGTACTTCTTCTGTGGCTCGAGCTCCTGGGGTGTCGACTGTCTCCACCAGCCTTTTCTTACCAGCCCAGTGGTCTCTTCCGAGGCGAGGATCCTTTGCTTGGGTTGGTGAGGGTAGTTCTCTTCTCTCAGATCGTACCGAGATCTCCACAGGAGCTCTGGCTAGGTCCTTACGGTGAGCGTGCTGCACCTCTTCTACATTGACGTGCTTGATGGAGCACCCCAGTAAATCGTCAAAACTGGTCAGTGGCTTCTTCACCAGTGATCTAAAGAAGTCACCTTCGGAGACCCCTTGCGTGAAGGCGCTGATGAGGATCTCCGATGTAGCGGTTGGCACATCTTGTGCCACCCGATTGAACCGCTGGATATAATCCTTCTGTGGTTCTTTCGCCTTCTACTTAAGGGCGAACAAATTCAACGCTGTCTTCTGATATCGACGGTTGCTAGCGAAGTGGTGCAAGAAAGCGGTTCTGAACTCCAGGAAGGAGTTTATAGAACTTTGGGGTAACCTCTGGAACTATCTCTGGGCAACCCCTGACAAAGTGTTCAAGAACACCCGACACTTCACACTATCAGTGTACTGGTGTAAGAGAGTTGTCTTCTCAAATTTGCAAATATGGTCCTCCGGATCTGTCTTCCCATCGTAGTTGGCAATTCCTAGGCCATAGAATTGCTTAGGCATGGGATCTTCTACAATGTCAAGTGAGAAAGGGGTGGAGGGTGCTTTCAGGAGGGCCTTGGGTACCTCAATCCTCCCCGGTCCTTCCTCCTGCCATAGAGTGTTGAAGGCGATGGAGTGTGCTCTCTCCAGTTCTCCCAAGGAATCTCGCCGGGGCACTGGAGTTGTCATAGTTGGTCCTACCGGTGGCGAGACTAACCTTCGGTTATGGTGGTGCAAAGCAGATATTCTTGAGATCTCGCCTTGCACCAAAGCTGCTCTTCGTGAGGCGGCTTGCTCGATTTGGTATTGTTCCAGCGCTCCTGTGATGGCGTTGGATACTAGGCGATCCAACTCCTCTTTCATCAAGATGATGGGTTGTCCCTCTAGATCTATCATACTAGTGCTCCTTCTGGTGCTTTGATTTAGTTTCCCACAGACGACGCTAAACTTGTTCTGGAAGGGAATCGACGCGGATGGCGAGTTACCAAGGCGCTGCTCACGAGGATGGTGATGAGGAGAAGATGATCGCGCCTAGATGGTTTTCCGACGTATCCCACTCCAACACTCAAGTCAGAAATGAGAATTCTTTTAGGAGGACAATGAGGAAGCAGGATTTTGTTAAGTGCAGAAAGCTTAACCCTTACCTGGATGCCAAAGATCCTGATATACCTGAGGGCTTGGTCACATGTGTCTCCACGTTCTCCTCCACGTTCCCTAATCATCGGTTACGTGATAACTTTTAGGTAACGACCGCTGTGATCATTAAGGCCTTAATTGCCGCGTGTAGCAGACAATAATTATCCGACGACTTTCCTGATCTAGAAAGAGGAATGACTACCGGAAGTCGGGCTATCTGATGTATTGATCTTCGGGCTCCACTCTCCCGAGTTGGTCTCAGGGTCTTCTCTCTTGGGCTGATCTCGGGGCCTTCCTTTGGTGTACCAAGAGAGTCTCGAGAACCTACATCCCAGCCTAACCTCGGGCATCTATTATCCCGAGGTGGTCTCAGGAGCTTGAAGCTCGGCCTGACCTCGGGCATTTGTTTTCTCGAGGTGGTCTTGAGAGCCTGCGGCCCAGCCTGACCTTGGGCGTCTGTCATCCCGAGGTGGTCTCGGGAGCTCGTCCTCGGCCTTCAGGTTTAGTGGACCCTGACACGTAGTTTCCCCGTGCCATGTGTCAACCCTGGGATGCTCAACCCCATCATATATAAAAAACAATCAAAATTCCATAGTAGAAAAGTCGATCTCTCTCAATGATTCATGCGAAAATAGTCATATGTTATTTGATATAGTGGTTACTAATGTTGTTTCGACGTATCTCAGCACGATTAGAATGACCGCGCCTCTAATAGTATTCATACAAACACGTTTCGTTCGTTACATGAACTCAGTCTCAGAGAAGAACCACCCTAGTTGTGCTAGGAAACTAGGGTGGTTAGGTCAAAGGAGAAAGAAAAGGGAGAAGCTAACTTTCGGCCAAGAGAAAGAAGAAGGAAAACAACAACAAGATAACCTTTTTATACTCATCCTAATGAATACCGAAGGTCCTTGTCTCTTGGTCTCCTTGCCTCTTTGTCTCCTTAGATTAATGTTCAGTATCTCAATGAATACTTTTAACCTTTTGTATTCTTCGAATGAATATTAAAGATTTTGTCTTTTGTTCTTCCTCCTTAATAATACTTCATTAAACTCTTTTAATGAATATTAATTAACTCTTCTAAAGTGGTTGAGTCTAATCCAAATAAATTTAACTTGGATTAGAATCTCATAGTCCAGTTGAATTCATTTGAGTCCAACTCAATTAATCCAATTTTAGATTAGACTTCATCACATTTTAGTCAAACTAAAATAAACGTATCTCCAAGACAACATGTTCTTTGTGTGTGACTCAATAGGCTCTCGTAACGTTGCAATGTATATAAAATCATTTTAGATACATAAGCAATGAGCGGCATTTAGTAATGCATCATTGCTACCCATGTAACGAGAATGTCATGATCCGACCCAACCTTTTCTTGTATAATTTGATCCTTCTATCTTTGATATCTAGATTAATCAATGAGGCATAGACCTTATCATCCATTTATCAATCTATGAGCTTCTTGATTCCCAAGTAGACTTATTTAACCAAATGAGCTCAATATCTCATATTGACTCATTTGAGCATGATCATGCATTTTAGTAGTCATACTTGATTAAGGGAGCCTACAGATATCACTCTCGTCATATGAAAGGGATAGATTTCATCTACATCACTCGCATCCCTCTACATAATTTATTGCATAACCAGTAATCGACTTATAGTCTACCCTGTTACGGGTGACGTTTACCGATTCCAAAGTACACAACTCCTTATGTAGGGAACCGTAGTAACTTTAGGTCTAAGGACTATTCATACCAATAGTCACTATAAGAAAGTCTTTAACACTCATATAAGAATCCATAAAACTTTCTCATGGAGGGTCAATTCAGTACATATTCTTTAATATATATTCATGTGTCAACTTGATATCTCATATTCATGACATGTGAGATCAAATTATCAATTGACCTATATGCTAGCCTTAACGCATTAATATTGCTCTTGTATGTTAATGTTTGACTAAGAATAGTTAAGAGTAGTATTCTCGACAGCCTCTCACAATTAATTCAACCAATTGATGTGTTGTAAATCAGAACATATTATTCTAGGATATTATTATATTTATTAAGCTGGCATGAGCATGAAGAAAATAAAATAACTAAAGTATTATCTTTTATTCATAAATATGATACTGTATGACCTAAGTTAATTTACTCATGATTAACTCTTAGAATTTACACTGACATGCTATTAAGAGTTTTACTATAATAGTACATCTGTTGTCACCACTTGTAACGTCAATCTTCGAATCCCTCCACTGATACTAATGGCCTCTTAATGGAACGCTTTTCATCACCTTCTTTCTCTTTTTTATAGTGTCAAATTATCATGAGCAAAAGCAAAATTCATAAGAATACCAAATTTATTACATCATTAGTCATATTGGTAATCCATGCTCCAAAAAATTTAATTAGTCATATACTCAGCAAAAATGTCAAATTTATCTTAAAATAGGACATATTAGTATTTAATATCCTAGACGATTTGATTCAAATTTTATTGGTGGTCTTGCAATTTTAAGACATCCAACTATTTCACAAGTTTATCCTAAAGTTCTCTCATTTGTGCCTATTCATAGCAAACCTTCAAAAATTTTATCTACTGAATGGTATATTGATACTAGAGCAACTCATCATGTCACATCAGATAATAATATCCTTACAGACGTAATATCATATTAGGGCTCAGACGATGGTTCTGGTTTGCAAATTGCTAATCTTGAAAACATATATATTCATTTATCTAATCATACTTTTCATATATACAACATCTTTCATGTTCCATCTATTACTAAAAATTTACTCTCCACACGTCAATTTTATCTTAATAATAATGTCATTTTTGAATTTCATCATAATTATTATCTTATAAAAAATATATGAACAGATACTCTCATGTTTTATGGGAGAATTAATATTAGTGCCGAAAGCACAAGATCGAACCTGATTTTGATAATGGTAAAGGGTTCAAAGTTAAATTTATGTGGTGATCTAATGAATTTGTTAAGGGTGCAGAAAAGTCCTAGTTAACCTAGGCACGAAATCTTCACCTGCAAGGGTTGAGCACGAAGTCCTGCAGAGTGCTGGGCACTGAAGACCTGATCCGGAAGATCAGGCAGAATACATAGCCGAGCGAGGACTATGGACAAAAGTAGAGACGGGTCGAGGATCGGACGTCTCAAGATCTGGAAGCTTCGGAGGTCGAGCAAAAGTCCAACCGGAGGAGCCGGTTGGCAAAAGGTAACTTCTCCTGAGTGGAGTAGGTGAGGACGCGTTCCCCGGAAGAGAGAACAGCAGGTGTCAATTCGACCTAAGATTTCATTTGAAATTCAAAGTCAAAACCAAACAGCTCTGGCTGTCATTCATGCATGCATTTACACTATTATATTATGTTCTTAGACTAACCTTGGTTGCAGGCTAAAGGAACCAGCTGCTGCGATCAAGGGCGCCTGAGAGGGCTCAGGCGCCCGAGAACCCAGGCGCCTGAGAGGACTCAATCGCCCCAGAGGGGTCAACAGGTGGCAAAGCTAAGTTGGTGATTGCTTGTTGGACACGCCATGTCAACTCCCAGGCGCCTCACTGCTCCCAGGCGCCCCAGTGCTCCCAAGCGCCCAAGAACAGGATAAAGGTTGGCTGAGTCTGCGGATAAGGACGCGCCTGAACTGGTGACGTGGATGACGCCCCTATAGCCACTCAAGCCCCCAAGATCAAGTATAAAAGGGGTTTTACCCCCTTACTTCCATACTTCAACTCAAGCTCTCGAAATCTCAATGATAAAGCTTCCGTGCTCGAATTCTCTTCGCTCAAGAAGTTCAAGATCAACGACACGCCGCTACTGCAACGAAATCCTTTCTTTTACTATAGTTGGTATAATCTCTATTTTTTTGTACTTAATCATAACTTTTGAATTTCATTCACGAATTATAGTATTGCCCAATGAAAACGGTCAAGGACCATGGGCCTTGGAGTAAGAGCCGTCATAGACTCCGAATCAAGTAAAAAATAAGGTGCTAGCTATGTTTGACTTGTTTATTTCTACTGCATTTAATCCAAAAAATCGTTAACGATATTCACCCCCCTCTATCTATCACATCGATCCCACAATTGGTATCAGAGCGAGTGACTCAATCTCGGTGAAACCACCAATTGAGCAAGTTTTTCGGATTTTTTCGTTATTTTCTATCAGAAAAGGTATAATTGTCTTTTTCTGATACTTTCCTTTTAATTCTTTTTTAATTCATGAATTTTATCATTTTCACGAAGTTGGTGCAACACCACTCGGGATTTAATATTTTTTACTTCTATACAACACTACTAATCCAAGATCAAGTCTTGGAACTAGTTTTCTTATTTTTGTGTCTTTTTAGAACTTTCCATGGCCCAACAAGAAGGTTACAGCACCACCCGGCCACCTCTCTTCTCGGAAGAGGATTTCTCGTACTGGAAAAGCAGAATGGAGGTCCACCTGAGTTTTCAGGTGGAGATGTGGATAATTATCCATGTTGGACTGGATATCCCAAAGAACGCACAAGGCGAACCTCAAGGATACACAGAGTGGGATGCTTCTCTGAAAAAAAGATTGAATCAAATGCCAAGGCAACACAAACCCTCCAGTGTGGCCTAACCAAAAAAGAACTCAACCGTGTTGGCCCCTTCAGTAGTGCAAAGGATCTCTGGAATAAGCTGATCGAGCTACACGAAGGAACGTCGAATACGAGAAGTGTGATCTTCTACTAAACAAACACAACAACATGAAGATGCAAGACGGCGAAACCGCTGCACAGCTTCAAGCATGTATTCAAGAACAAATGAATGGTCTTCACACCATCGGCCACAAGGTAGAGAACCGGGATCTAATCAGGTATGCTCTAAATTCTTTTCCCCAAAATTCTTTGAGGGCATCTATGGTAGATGCATATAAGGTTTCAAGGAATTTGTCAAAAATTAAATTAGACAAATTATTTTCATAATTAGAATTACATGAGCAGACTAACTCGACACAGGTCGAGAAAGGTGTTACTCTTTTTACAGGTAAAGTCCCGGGTAAACATAAGAAGAAAAAGTCGCAACCGATATCCGAGTCTGATTCTGACTTGGAATCTGACGACAATAGAATTAATCATCCCGAGTTAGTCAGAATGGCTCAAAACTACTACAAGATGGTCAAAGGGCAAAGAAAGAAGAAGAAGGTGGTTCAACCAGGATGATCCAACTGAACCAAGTACCAGTCAGAAAGGGAAGGTCGACATCACCTGTTATGGGTGCAACGAGAAGGGTCACTTTAAATCGGAGTGCCCCAACTTGGAGACCAAGAAGACACGGAGGAAGAAGGTGTTTCAAGCTATGTGGGACGAGTCATCTTCAGAGGACAAAGAAGAAGCACCTCAATCCAACCTCCTCGTGCCGACAGCTTCGGAAGAACTCGACATCGATTTGGAATCAAACCGAAAGAAAGCAACGGAATTGGAAAGCTATCAATATCAGAAGATGACCAAATCACTGTAAGTGGTTAACCCAAGTCTCAGTTATACTATTTAATTTCCTACTTGTCATGTAAGTTGGCCAAAGCCAACATCCGGGTTGAGTCCCTCCAACAGGAGGTAAAAGTCTTAAAGGAGAAGGTCAACTCAAGCTCCTTGACTGAGACTATTCAGGAAGGAACCTCAACTCAAGTTCAAAAACTTGTGGAAGAAAATTCCTCCTTGAAAACTCAAGTGAAGGAATTTAGAGTTGCGCTGGAACAGTTTACCTCTGATTCCAAGAATCTTGACATGATTCTTGGAAAATGGAAATTCATTCTCAACTGATCTAGACTTGGTTACCGAACCAACTCATGTTACAGATCCTATTATTCTGTGATGAACCAAACTAGAACTCGAGTCCAAGCATGAGCCCCGAAGCTAAGCTTGACTAATCAAGTAGGACCAAATTACTATTGGATCCCCAAGGATAAGATTCACATCCTAGATAGTCCATATCGAGGCTTTAGTCCAGGGGGAGCCAATAGAAAAACTATTTTCATAATTAGATGATTTTCTTGTATATTTTTCTTTAATTGCTTGATGCTTGTTTATTTATGTTCTGCAAAAATGTCATGCTTAGGATTAGAAATGTTAGATAAGGACCTCACTTGATTAAAACTTGCATAACCTAGTATTAGGGTGGGGCGAGATGATAGTATGTTAGGGAAGCTTGTCTAAAGAGTCAGGCAGGGTAAGGCGTACCATATTTGGTCTTTTTAGTCCGATGGAACTAGCCGAAGCTACCTTGCCACATCCTCGACTAGTTAGACCAGGGTTTCTCAAAGAGTAACTTGAAAAAAAAATCTATAAAAGGTTTTGTCTAGGAAAGGGTCATTATTCCGATAACCAAGAAGGCCCCTTGCCTCGCCAAAACTTGAAAGCCGATTATTGAAATCTATTTTCAATTTGCTAATTCTTAAACTTAAATCTAACTCAAGGTTCAATCAAATCATAGCTTTTAATTTAAATTCAAAGATAAAATTGATGCATCTCATAAAACAGATAAGGATATCTTATTTTGTCGCATAAAATGGGTGAGATGCTTAGGACCCAAAAGTTTCGTCCAACCTAACCAACCTCACAAAATTAAATAATTTCACCTTTAATTTATTAAACCTAATTTAACAAGCTTTATAATTCAACTTAATAATCTTCATAATTCAAATTAATAATTTTCAAATTCAACTTAACAATTTTCAAATTTAACTTAACAATTTTTAAAATTTAACTAAATAATTTTCAAAATTCAACTTAACAATGTTCAAAATTCAACTTAATAACTTTTCAAAATTAAATTTAACTTAACATTTTTCAAAATTAAATTCAACTTAACAACTTTTCAAAATTAACATTTTTTAAAATTAAATTTAACTCAACATTTTTTAAAATTAAATTTAACTAACATTTTTCAAAATTAAATTCAACTTAAAAACTTTTCAAAATTAACATTTTTTAAAATTAAATTTAACTCAATATTTTTCAAAATTAAATTTTACTTAATATTTCAAAATTAACATTTTTCAAAATTAAATTTAACTCAACATCTTTCAAAATTAAATTTAACTTAACATTTTTTAAAATTAAATTTAACTCAACATTTTTAAAATTAAATTTAACTCAATATTTTTCAAAATTAAATTTAACTCAACATCTTTCAAAATTAAACTTAACCTAATCATTTTTTTTACTTAACCATTTTTCAAAAATAACTTAAAACAAAATTAATCTTTGAATAACTTAATTTATTTTTTCAAAATTTAATACAAATTATTCAAAAAATTACAAACCAAAGCTTTGATTCAAATAAACCTGTGATTTGAACATGTGATTTAATCATATGAGTTAAATCCCGGTCAACCAGGCGCCCGACCCCTCTTCCCACATCGACATACTTCACGAGGCACCCCTGGTTTCACAAAACCAGGGGCGCAGTCAAACCCATTGCCAAAAGCCTATCCCGGGCGCCCGAGTAGCTACTCAGGTACCTCACCCTTTTTTCTTAACTAGGAGCCCACCAAGGGCACCCGGGTGCCCGGGCAGGGCTATATAAGCCCTTGCCAACAACTTTCAACCCCACACTAAAACACTCTCCCTACTCTCTTCCTCTTCACTTCTAAGTCATCCCCAAGCGACCACATTCAACCAAGATTCTTCCTCCTTTCCTAATCTCCAACTATGCCTCCTCAGTAAGATTTCTTGATCTTAAACCTGTTCTCAATTTTAGATTATCAATCATTATGCTATTTATTAATCATTATGCCATTTATTGATCATTATGCCATTTAGCAAACTTCGTGTTACTGAGACTGACCCTGGTACTGAGCCTAGCCCTGATCCTAGGTTCCCTTCGCTAGCTCTCTTTCATAAGTTCGAAACTACTACATATAAACCACTCAAAACCAATTATATCGGTAGAAGTTTCTTTATCCAATCATATCCCTTAGCTGTAGATACCATCAACTACTACCAACTTGACCGCTTAGTGTACTGTAATAGTTCAATAAACATGACCTTATGTGTTGAGTTTTATAATAACCTGGTCAAAATTGATAACTTTTGCTATTCTACCATGGTTTAAACCATTCCACTTACCATCACTCCTACTTTATTTATTAGATTTCTTGGACTACAACCTTCTCAGTCCACTTTTGTTTGCTACCCTCCTACGGGCCTTCCCTTTTCTGCACCCTACTCTCACATCACCCTCAACACACTTTACTCTTATTTTTTCGGGGATGCGAGAGATCCGACGACGCAGAACTTTCGATCTCTCGATCTGTGCATCCAGGACTACGCACTCTATCGAGTCTTAGTCTGCTGCATTCTTCCCCTGACCTCTCGGTATGTAGTGGTCATGTGACCATTCCACTCCTTCCTACTCTATGCCATGATCCACCACCTAAACATAGATATCGAACTTCATATGTTCCAAACGATCATTTACGCATCCAATGCCTCTACCCTATCGAGAGTGTGGACACCTTACTGTCACATCTTGGCCGAACTCTTTCACTATTATGGACGTGATATCACTATCGAAGAGATCGTTAGGATGACGGAGTTCGACGAAGTAGGATCTAAGAACTTCTCCCTAACAGCGGTAGATGTCTCGGCTACCGGGGTCATTTTATGGAGACGATGAGATGCTCCACCACAGGATGACTCAGAGGATGACGTGGATGTCGATGTCACAGACGTCGCCGTCGAGATCGAGGAGTAGCTACAGCAGTCTCCACCACCCCCTTCTCCTTTGACTACGGACCAGCGCCTTACACGGATTGAGCTGGAGGTTCATAGTCTTCGAGAGGAGATGGAGGCCCATTATATAGAGAGGATGGACGCCAATCAGGTCCGACACGAGGAAAGGCTAGCAACAGATCAAGCCCGCCATGCAGAGATGATGGCTATGTTTCGTTCATGGCATCTGGGCCCTTCTTGGTATCTGGGCCCTTCTTCATAGTCTAGCATTGTACTTTGACTATGGATCTGAACTAGACTTGTCTTTTGATTTCTCCTACTTAGTTGATACTGGTTGACCTTTATTGACTTGCCTGCTTATTTGGATGTGCTTAGTAGAATAGGGTTATTTATCATTTATGTGTTTTTGAAATGATTCTTGTTACTTTTTTCATTTTTCAAAAACTATTAATTGCGTTTCAAAAATTCATAGTTTTAAAAAACACATTAAATTTTTTTTTTGACTTAGTTTTTCAAAAATTATCCCCTTTAAAACTAGGAATTTCTTCATTATGGACTTTGCTTATGACTTAACCCTAGTTTGCATGCTCTTATAGATTTAGAAGCCAGCATCTTACAAGCACATTAGGATACTTTGATTGACAACTTAGACGGGGTTGAGATGCTTAGGTTTATGCATTAACTCAAGATGCTTTATGTCAGTGCATCAAAAGCAGTTAAGATAATAAATACAAATGAACAACAATCAGGTTAAGTAATCAAGCTTAGAAAGTCTAACTTGATAAGACTACTTAACTTGACTAACCCTAATGAAAGCTATTATTTTATAACAGTTAGTAAGTAACAAATTGGGTTAGACAGGGACCCAAGGAATTAAGATTTGATTATTTTTTTAAAATTTTTTTTGCATGGTTTACTTTGTAGACTTAAATCATGCTTAGACTTAATAGGAATATCAACTCGGTTCAAATCCTGTTACGTGGTTTAACAAATTGTTCTTTAGCATTAATTCTTGCTCAATTATTTTATAATTTGTTAAGTGCTCCCTATTATTTACTTTCTTAAAAATTAACACCTGGCATTTTAACTTTTCTCTTATGGTTTTGCAAAATTCATAGGTTCTAATACTCAATATTCTTCTTAATCAAAGTTTTTCAAAAAGAATATCTACTATAATTTTTTGATATATGGCACAGGGGGAGAGTAGAAAAAGTAAAATTAAAACTCAAATTGTTCCTTTTTTCAAAGAAACTTTATTTTCGAAAGTATATTTTTAAAAGAATAAACTCTATTTTTTCAAAAATATTTTCAATTTAACTTTGAGTTTTTTTTATGATACTTAGAAATTTTTTCAAAACACTTTTTCAAATTTATACTTAGAATTATTTTTCAAAGTTTTCATACTTAGAATACTTTTTCAAAAATTAGAAAATGTATCAAATTGGAAATTGCATATTTTTTTCAAAAGCTTCAGGAGGAGAATTTCAAATCAAGGGGGAGTTTTATGCAATATTTCAAAGTTTTTCTCAAAAATTATAAATATTTTAAAAATAAGGGGGAGATTACTAATCAAGGGGGAGAGTTAAAAGTTTTTTCAAATTTTATCATGTCTTAAAGAAAATTACTTTATTCTATTACTTAACTATGGATTATCTCGTGTTTATATATTAGTTTAACATAACTTTTAAACTGGGTTGTCATAAATAAAAAAGGGGGAGATTATTAGTGTTGGTGCAGGAAGCACCATATCGAACCTGGTTTTGATATTGGCAAAGGATTCAAAGTTAAGTTTATTTGTGATCTAACGTTGTTCGCTGAGTGTGCAGAAAAAGCCCTAGCGAAGGACTGCTAGGCACCTGGCGAAGGACTGCCAGTACCCAAGCCCTAGCGAAGGACTACCAGTATCCAAGCCCTAGCGAAGGACTGCTAGGCAACTGGCGAAGGACTTCCAGCATCCAAGCCCTAGCGAAGGACTGCTAGGCAACTGGCGAAGGACTGCCAGCATCAAAGCCTTAGCGAAGGACTGCTAGGTGCCAGGCGAAGGACAGCCTGGGACTAAAGCCCTAGCGAAGGAATGCTAGGCACCGGGCGAAGGACAGCTCGGCATCCAAGCCCTGGCAAAGGACCGTCAGGCAAAAGACCAACCAAAGGAGCAGTTGGCATCAGGTAAACTCTCCCGAGAGGAGTAGGTGAGGACGCGTTCCCCGTCGAGGGAACAGTAGGCGTCGGTTCGACCAAGGGCTCCATTTCGGAGACCAAAGTCAGAACCAAGACAGCTAAGGCTGTATAAAATAATAATTAACTATTCTATTGTGTTTTGGACTAACCCTGAATGCAGGACCGAAGGAACGTGTGTCTGCAACTCAGAGAGCCTCAAAGGAGTGAGGCAGCAGCTGAGTAAGGCGCCCTGAGTGTCCAGGGCGTCCTCAAGGTAAACCAAAACCAAGCGAAGCAAAAAGGGCTCCAGCTGCTTACTGGGCGAGGCGCCCTCAGCAGCGAAGGCGCCCTCGTGAGCGAAGGCGCCCTCAGCAGCCAGGGCGCCTCCAGCCCAAGACTGCGAAGCTCCAGCCCTATCCAGCCGAGAAGACCGCGTCAACCAAGGCGCCCTCAGCGACCAGGGTGCCCCAGAGGTCAAACTTAATCCCTGTTCGAGCGGGATAAGAGTTGACCGAGCGAAGTGTGGATCGGCTGACACGTGGCAGGGCGCCCCCGACGTCCAGGGCGCCCTAGGTGCTATAAATAGCACCCCTCGACCCCAAGCTTGACATCAACTTCATTCCAAAGCTTCCACGCTCTTCTACGCTCGTGCCTTGCTCCAGAAACGCCTCACCTCGAGCCGACGACGTCCCGCTGCCCCGAAAAGAATCGACACACTCTGGACGTCGGTAACGAAGAGCTTAATATTTTATTATTATTTCATTACACTCTCTTTGTAATTGAAATCATTGTAACCTATTTGCGCGAATATAGAATTGCCCAAAGTAAACGGTCAACGACCGTGGGCCTTGGAGTAGGAGTCGACACAGGCTCCGAACCAAGTAAAAATCACTGTGGCTTTGTGCTGTGTCTCGTATTTTTATTTCCGCTGTGCACTTACTCTTAGTTTTTCGAAAAAAGAACGATTACCGATATTCACCCCCCCCCTCTATCGGTTTTCACGATCCAACAAGTGGTATCAGAGCGGGGTAGTTCAAACTTGGTGCAACCACCAGTTTGAAAGTTTTTCGGATTTACGAAATTTTTTATCTTATTTCTTTTCCTTTTTTTTTAATCAACACCACTACATCTTTTCGCCTTTTTCAATTTTGAATTCTCATTTTTTTACCATAAGTCAGAATTGTCAAAATAATCAACCTTTGAAAATTTGTCATAAACTTTTTTATTTTTATTTTAATATTATTTTTTCTCGAAAATCGTGCTACCTTAATCTGAGCAAATTTTTTCCAAACATTAAAGTCTTACTTTTTATCATCAAAATTGGTAAAGTAACATTTTCAAAATTTTGACATAAATTTTTTATATCAGTCTGCCTCGAAATCCGTGCAATAGTTTTTATTAGGCTAATTTTTCTCTCTCTCCCGCACTACTAATCCAAGACCAAGTCTTGGTACATTTCTACTTTTTCCCTCTGTGTGCAAGAATTATCCTAAATGGCCAACCAAGAGTGGAACAGTGCACGTCCACCACTATTCTCCGGCGAGAACTTCACATTTTGGAGATGTCAAATGGAGTCCCTTCTGAAGGCCCACATGGAGTTATGGCAGATCATCCAAACGGGATTCTCGTTTCCCGTAGAAGATGAGTCATCCATCAAGTGGGACAAATTGGATGAACACACCCTCAATCAAATCGAGACCGATGCAAGGGCAACAGCAATCCTACAATGTGGCCTAACCAAGGAGCAACTCGAGCTAGTAGGTCCATGCAGATGTGCTAGAGAAATATGGGAAAAATTGGTTAACCTTCATCAAGAAATCTCAGATGAAGAAGAAGTACATTATCTTGCCCTTTCAGTCCAAGCACAAACAGCCGAGTCAGAGTCTGAACCCGAATCCAAAATCGAACCAGAATTAGACGACGAATTGACTGAGACGGTAACCGATTTCGAATTCTTTTCAAATTTAGAATTAAATAATCAAACAGATACTATAATGGTCGAGGAAGGTGTAAATTTTATTGCAGGGAAAACTCCTAAAGAACCACCACAGAAGGAGCTTCAACCAGTACTTGAGTCCGACTCAGACACAGAATCAGAAGATGAGCCTAGATCCGAGGCGGCAATGATCAAGGGGGAGATTCCCAATAAAGAACCAAAAGGTAAAAGTGTAAATTCAAATTTTAATCATGTAATTTGTTACACATGCAGGGAGAGAGGGCACTACCAAAATCAGTGCCCTACTCGTAAGACTCGGTCTACACCACCGGCGACAAAGGAATCAGTTCCAAAAGCACGAAAGCACAAAAGTCGCATTCAATGCTTTAAGTGCCAGGAGTTCGGGCATTACAAAAGTGAATGCACAGATAAAAGAGCTACCAAGAATGCCGAATAAACAATCAACAAAGGTAAATTTACAGTATTTGAAAATCCGTTATTTACTTTGAATAATGTGATTGATTCATGTAACTTAATTAAAACAAATTTTAGAAAATTGAAACAAGAAAATGAAACCCTAAAACATAAGGTCAATAAGTTAGAAAATTTAATTCATAATCTTGCTGATTTCGAAAATCCGGAGTATTACTCCAATTGTGACCTTACTTAGACAATTGTTTGTTTTAATTATGTGTTTTATTTTTTTGCTTAGAATTAGGATTGGGACTAAATTAGTTAATTGAAAATTGAACAACATAGTATTGGGTGGAGGTGAGATGATAGTACGTTAGGGAAGTCAATTTGGCAGAACTAGCCGAAGCTACCGATCTAAGACCCAAACTAGTTAGACCAGAAATTTTTCAAAGAATAATTTTGAAAATGAAATTTCATTAAAAGGCTTTGTCAAGGAAAGGGTGGATGATCCCATAAGGCTACGGCCAAAGAAGGCCTAGTGCCTCGCCAAGACCTGGAAGCCAATTTTTGAAATTCAAATTCAAATTATTTTTTGTTAAATTCGAATCTAACACAAATTTTCAGTTAATTTTAGATTCAAATATCTCTTTTCAAAATAAATTTAAATTGTGTTCAAAAAATTAATTTAACTTTTTAAAATTATTCATGGTATTTTCAAAATAAATCTTCTACTAAAACCTATCTCACAAAAACCCTTAAGGTTAACATGCTTGATCATGTAGAACTGGGTGAGCCATCTAGGACCTAAATGCATAACTCACTACCCTTTCAAATAAAATATACTTTCAAAAGTTATTCAAAATTGTCTCTATTTGTCAAATTAATTCAGTTTACTGTGCCTACTTTTTCGTCCCTTTATTATTGAATTTCATGATAGACTCATTTTAAATAGAATCTAAGTTTTTTTTGTTAATCAAACATAGTCAACTGGTTAAAACTTGGGCAACACAGTCAACCTTAGTCAACATTGTCAAACCTGGTCAACACTAAAATCCCTTAAGGAATTTAGATAAAAGTTAGACTGTGTCGGATACAGGGGGAGTTTTCTTTTAAGATTTTTCAAAAAAAAAATTAGATTTTTTCAAAAACCTTAGGCTCTAAAATTTAGTAACATCTCAAAATAAGGTTTTCAAATATTTGATTCAAAAACCTTGTATATTACTCTTTAAATTATTATCATCATGATTTTTGAAAAATGTGCTATCATTTCAAGTCGTGTTTTCAAAAATTATCTTCTTAAAAATTATCATACTTTAAAAGTTATTCTTTTGATTTTGGTAAACCCTAAAGACATAAAGGAAGGTCCACTACTTCATTATCTACAAGGACTCCGAGGAAGTGTCAAATTTAGGGGGAGTCTAAATCGAAAGAAATTAATTCTAACTATTTGTTTAAATTATTAGATAATTCTTATAATTTGAGTCAAACCTTATGACTCAGAGGAAGATCGCTTGTAGTCAACAAGCTTCCTAGGACTGGGTCAAGGTCAGGGGGAGATTAAATTAAAATAATTATTAAACTGACAAATAATTTTTCAAATTATATGTTTTCATGCACTGCACTTTTTAAATCCTATTGAAAACATAAATAAATATTCTTTCAAAATAAAAGTACTTATAATTTTGCTTATATTCTTTTTGCCTATATTTTTCAAAAATACATAATATTTTTCAAAAGTACTTATATTTTTCAAAATATGCAGAACAACTTTCAAAAGTACTTATATTTTTCAAAATATGCAGAACATCTTTCAAAAATACTACTATTTTTCAAAATGCATAATATTTTTCAAAAGTACTTATATTTTTCAAAATATGCAGAACATCTTTCAAAAGTACTACTATTTTTCAAAAGTACTATTACTTTCCAAGGTACTAATGTTTACAAAGTACGAATATTTTTTTCGATTTCAAAAATGGAATTTAAACTTGTTTGCTATGCTTTCAAGAATTATACTAAGTTTTTTTTAAAAACTCATAAGGCTCTGATACACAAACTTTCTCTTAAAACTTATTTTAAAATATATTTCTTTATTGATATATATATAGCCAAGGGGGAGAGCAAGAAATAGAGAAAGGAATTTTTTCTCCTTTTCAAAAAGTACATGTGTGTTAAATTTTTTAAGTACATGATTTTCCTAAGTAAAATTTTTCTTAGTAAACAAAATTTGTCTGAGCAAAAACTTTTAAATATTGGCAAATGTTCCTAAGTAAAGTTTTTTGGTGAAAAACTTGTCTAGAAAATTCTTAAAGATTTTGTTGTTTTTACAAAGTATTTCCAAGTATATTCTTCTAAGTGTGTAAATTCTTTTAAAACAAAATTTTCCCAATTCTCAAAGTTGAAATTTTTAGGGAAATTTGGATTCAAAATTTTGCCTAAGTAATTTTTTTAAAGCTTTTCACAAAATTTAGGCTTGCTTTTACTCTTTTTTTTGAAACACCTTGTCAAAAACTTATTTTTGGTAAAACTCAAACCTCCCTATTAGATACCTTGTTCACCCATGTTTATTTTTGATATATGTCAAAGGGGGAGGAAAGGTCAAAGTTAAGTATTTTATAACACAAGTACTCAGGGTTTTAGGGGGAGTATGAGAATTAAAGGGTTTTTTTCAAATCTTAGTTAAGTATTTTATAACACAAGTACTCAGGGTTTTAGGAGGTTATTTAAATCTTACCTTGTGTTAGTAAATGTTATAAAGTTTTTATTGCTATACGTCATTTTTACATTATGTTCTTAACAGTTTTCTACTTAACTTTGAATTGTGTTGCCATAATCAAAAAGGGGGAGATTGTTGGTGCAGGAAGCACCATATCGAACCTGATTTTGATATTGGCAAAGGATTCAAAGTTAAGTTTATTTGTGATCTAACGTTGTTCGCTGAGTGTGCAGAAAAAGCCCTAGCGAAGGACTGCTAGGCACCTGGCGAAGGACTGCCAGTACCCAAGCCCTAGCGAAGGACTGCTAGGCACCTGGCGAAGGACTGCCAGTATCCAAGCCCTAGCGAAGGACTGCTAGGCAACTGACGAAGGACTGCCAGCATCCAAGCCCTAGCGAAGGACTGCTAGGCAACTGGCGAAGGACTGCCAGCATTAAAGCCCTAGCAAAGGACTGCTAGGCGTCAGGCGAGGGACAGCCTGGGACTAATGCCCTAGCGAAGGAATGCTAGGCACCGGGCGAAGGACAGCTCGGCATCCAAGCCCTGGCAAAGGACCGTCAGGCAAAAGACCAACCAAAGGAGCGGTTGGCATCAGGTAAACTCTCCCGAGAGGAGTAGGTGAGGACGCGTTCCCCGTCGAGGGAACAGTAGGCGTCGGTTCAACCTAGGGCTCCATTTCGGAGACCAAAGTCAGAACCAAGACAGCTAAGGCTGTATAAAATAATAATTAACTATTCTATTGTGTTTTGGACTAACCCTAAATGCAGGACCGAAGGAACGTGTGTCTGCAACTCAGAGAGCCTCAAAGGAGTGAGGCAACAGCTGAGTAAGGCGCCCTGAGTGTCCAGGGCGCCCTCAAGGTAAACCAAAACCAAGCGAAGCAAAAAGGGCTCCAGCTGCTTACTGGGCGAGGCGCCCTCAGTAGCGAAGGCGCCCTCGTGAGCGAAGGCGCCCTCAGCAGCCAGGGCGCCTCCAGCCCAAGACTGCAAAGCTCCAGCCCTATCCAGCCGAGAAGACCGCGTCAACCATGGCGCCCTCAGCGACCAGGGCGCCCCAGAGGTCAAACTTAATCCCTGTTCGAGCGGGATAAGAGTTGACCGAGCGAAGTGTGGATCGGCTGACACGTGGCAGGGCGCCCCCGACGTCCAGGGCGCCCTAGGTGCTATAAATAGCACCCCTCGACCCCAAGCTTGACATCAACTTCATTCCAAAGCTTCCACGCTCTTCTACGCTCGTGCCTTGCTCCAAAAACGCCTCACCTCGAGCCGACGACGTCCCGCTGCCCCGAAAAGAATCGACACACTCCGGACGTCGGTAACGAAGAGCTTAATATTTTATTATTATTTCATTACACTCTCTTTGTAATTGAAATCATTGTAACCTATTTGCGCGAATATAGAATTGCCCAAAGTAAACGATCAACGACCGTGGGCCTTGGAGTAGGAGTCGACACAGGCTCCGAACCAAGTAAAAATCACTGTGTCTTTGTGCTGTGTCTCGTATTTTTATTTCCGCTGTGCACTTACTCTTAGTTTTCCGAAAAAAGAACGATTACCGATATTCACCCCCCCTCTATCGGTTTTCACGATCCAACAATTAGTGTTGAGCCAATCCTAGGGTTCGAGTGCTGAGAGAAGTGTACTCAGGAAGGGAAACCTTAGGTGTGAGGGTGGACCAGTCGACTGCCCTTGGGGCAGTCGACTGATAAAGGTTACAAAAACTCACAGAAGGTAGTCGATCCTGGACCAGTCGACTGCCCATGGTAAAGTCGAAAACTAGTCGTTGGCTTGCTGTTTGGCTGGGACCAGTCGACTGCCCTGGGAGTAGTCGACTGGTAGCGACTCTTTCAAGTCATGAGTCCTATTTAAAGGAGCTCAGGTTGGCTGGGAAAGAGTTGACGAAATGAGCTTAGTTAGAGCTCATTAGTAGTCTTATTGCTCAGAAAGTGTGTTCAAGGTTGTGGCGAGGTTTCTCCACCCACAAGGAGCTATACGAGCTAGCCGGAGGGCATCCAGGGAGTGATCCACCGAAAGATCAAGGGATCGTCCACCTCACGGACTGTCGTGGAGTAGGAGCATCATCTCCGAACCACGTAAATAGGTTTGTGTTAGCATTGTTTGATTGTATTATTATTGTTTCCGCTTGCACACGCTAACCTTGTAGGAAGAACGAATCAAAAATTGTTATCCCCCCCTCTAGCAAGACAACAACGATCTAACAATTAGTACCGGAAGCACCAGATCGAACCTAATTTTGATAATGACAAAAGGTTTAAAGTTAAGTTTATGTGGTGATCTAATTAATTTGCTAAGTGTGCAGGAAAGCCCTAGTTAACCTAGGCACGAACTCTTGACTTGCAGAGTTGAGCACGAAGTCCTGGTCGAGGGTTGGGAACGAAGTCCTAGCCGAGGGCTGGGCACCGAAGACTTGACCGAGGGTTGGGCACGAAGACCTAGTTCGAGGAATTAGGCACAAAGTCCTGGTCGAGGGCTGGGCACCGAAGACCTGACCGAGGGTTGGGCACGAAGACTTGATCCGGAAGATTGGGCAGAAGACTTAGCCGAGTAAGGACTACCGACAGAAGTAGAGACGGGTTGAGGATTAGACATCTGGAGATCCGAAAGCTTCGGAGGTCGAGCAAAAGTCCAACCGGAGGAGCCGGTTGGAAAAAGGTAACTTCTCCAGAGTGGAGTAGGTGAGGACGAATTCACCGAAAGAGGGAATAGTAGGCGTCAATTCGACCTAGGATTTCATTTGAAATCCAAAGTCAGAACCAGACAGCTCTTGCTGTCATTCATGCATGCATTTACACTATTATATTATGTTCTTGGACTAACTTTGGTTGTAGGTTAAATGAACCAGCTGCTGCGATCAGAGGAGCCTGAGAGGGCTCAGGCGCTCGAGAACCCAAGTGCCTGAGAGGACTCAGGCGCCCCAGAGGGGTTTTTCTCAGCAGGTGGCAAAGCTGAGTTGTCAGTCGCTGGTTAGACACGCCATGTCAGCTCCTAGGCGCTTCACTGCTCCCAGGTGCTTCAATGCTCCCAAGTGCCCAAGAACAGGACAATGGTTGGCCGAGTGTGCGGATAAGGACGCGGCTGAACTGGTGATGTGGAGGGTGCCCCTATAGCCACTCAGGCGCCCGAGTTCAAGTATAAGAGGGGTTTCACCCCCTTACTTCCATACATCAACTCAAGCTCTCAAAATCTCAATGATAAAGCTTCCGTGCTCAAGTTCTCTGCGCTCAAGAAGTTCAGGATCGATGACACGCCGCTTCTGCAATGAAATCCTTTCTTTTAGTGTCATTGGTATAATCTCTATTTTTCTGTACTTAATCATAACTATTGTACTTAATCATGGACCATAGGCCTTGGAGTTTGAGTCATCATAGACTTCAAACCAAGTAAAAAACAAGGTGTTAGCCGTGTTTGACAGTTTATTTCCATTGCATTTAATCCAAAAAATCATTATCGATATTCACCCCCCTATCAATCACATCGATCTGACAATTAAAAATGGTCTTTACTATCTTTAAAGTTCATCAATCAAAGCTTTTATTGGTGAACACACAAATAAACCAGCTTGGCATGCCCGACTTGTTCATCCTTCTCTTCGCATTGTTCAATCGATAATTAATAGGTATGGTTTACCTACTTCCTTTGTCTCCTCTCTATCTTATTCATGTAAGGTATGCATCGAATCTAAAAGTTATAAACTACCTTTCTCTTCTTCCGATCGTGTTTCAATTTTCCACTTGAAATAATTCATTCGGATGTTTGGAGCCTTGCATTTATCTTGTCCAACCGAGATTTTCTATATTATATTATATTCATTGATCATTTTAGTAAATATACTTAACTCTATCTTATGAGAAGGAAATCTGACTTATTAAATATATTTTGTCAATGTAAAAATCAAGTTAAACGTTATTTTAATCGCAAAATATTCTGTTTTCGTTTTGATTAGGGAGGCGAATATCAACCTCTCTATCATCGTCATTTCTCTTGTGGAATTATTCGTCGAATCTCTTGCCCTCACACTCCAGAACAAAATGACTCTACTAAGAGAAAACATAGACATATAGTTGAAACTGCTTTAGTTCTTCTTCATCATGCATCAGTTTCGCGTAAATTTTGGGTTGAAGTTTTTTGCACTGCAGTATATCTCATAAATCGACTTCCTACCCAATTACTCAATATAAGTGTCCTTTGGAAAAATTTTACAATAAAACTCCTGACTATATTTGTTTTCAAAATTTTGGTTGCGCATATTATTCGTAGTTACGCCCATACTATAAACACAAACTTGACTCTCGTTGACTACAATGTATCGATTATAGTAATTTGCACCATGGGTATCGATGCTTATACATACCAATAGGATGGATATATATTTCACGACATTTTATTTTGATTTGTCTCTATTCCTTTTTTCAGCAGCTTCTTTGATCTCTCCTCTAGATACAGCTAGCAGGCACCTTCTTAATACCACCTAACATTGTCAGAAGTGATGGCATACTAGGTCTTGCTCCGGAGCTCTTTAATAACTCTCTTTTACCATTGGAATCACCTCAAGTTGCTGCTCCAATCTCAGAAGCCTCACTAATTGAAGATAATATGTTTTCTAGTTCTGGATCCTCAAATAATTCAAGTCCATCATCAAAATCACTGTCACGCCCCAAGGAGTCGCTCGCCCGATACCAACCGGAATGTTTCTCTCTCAACTCAGCGGACAATTCAAAATCCTTAACATCGCAACTCTCTCAATCACTTGTACCATAACCGATAGGGCTGGTGTTAGGATCGATACGCCTTGCTAGAGGGGGTGAATAGTGATTTTCGGATTCTTCTTGTACCTACGTTGTTAGTTGCACAGCGGAAACAATAATAAAGAAAACAAACAATGCTAATAAGAAGGGTTTACTTGGTATCCACCCCGACCGGGTGACTAATCCAAGAATCCGTCGGTGGATCACTCCCCGGATAACCTCCGGCTAGCCCTCGTCGCTCCTTATGGGTGGAGAAACCTCGCCACAGCACCAAGAAAACATCTGAGCATAAAGACTACTGTTTGGCCCTTAACCAAGACCAAACTCGTCAAGAATCTCAGCCCAAACCGAGTTCTCTATAAATAGAACTCGGGCTGGCAGTCGACTGCTCCTATGGAAGTCTACTGCCCTACTCAGAATTCGACCGTTGACACCCCAACGTTCGAATTCTGCCAGCTCACCAGCCACCTAGCAGTCGACAGCCCCCAGGGCAGTCGACTGCTCTCAGGCTGAGACCCTTCCCGAGTACATTCACACAGCACTCGTACCCTCACGACTCGACTGATGTAACGACCCAGAAAATCTCCTCAATATTTTCTTTAAAATATTGATCATGTCTAAATAGTTTTGAAGGAGTTTAGATATACTAGTACGAACCTTAGCCTAATTATCCATAATTTCTCATTTAAATTGAGAAGCTAAGTACTAATGAGCTTTTCTAAGACCATGGTTATTAGTGGATTTTAGGTGAAATTTAATATAAATATAAATGGGTTTTAATTAGGAATATTAGTATGATCATGGGGGAATTTGTGGGGAATTTTCGAAAATAATATAAAAATAAAATGAAAAATAAAATAAAAATAGAGTGCATGCACCAAGGATTAAACCTTGGACCTATGTTACCACCATGCATGTACTAACCAATTCACCTAGCAAGGGAGTGCTAGTAGAGAATGAAGTGGATTTTGGTTAAGGCTTAGGGAAAATGAAGAGTCATCCACCATGACTCTTCACTTGCCCTCCTTAATGTGGTTTAAAGAGGTGGCATGGGAGTTACTTTTATTCTTCAACCAAGTCCACCCTTCTCCCTCTTCCTTCCTCATTCTAGCCGAAACCTCAAGGGGGAGTTTCCCTTTGGAAAAGCTTCACAAGAAGGTCTCTCTTCCAAGATCCAAGTTTTTTTACAAGGTTGCAAAGGCTAGGGGTGGTCAAGAGACAACAAGGTCTTCATCCTCCTCCCCATCTATGGTTAATAACCAAGGTAAACCAAGGTAAGATTCCCTCACCTGTGGTGTAATGGTTTTCCTTGATATGGTTATGAACTAAGTGTTTGTTTGAGATCTAAGGTGAGAAATCCATGAAAGAGAACTTCTAGGGTTCGGCCACCTTCATGTTTCCACGGCTAGGACTAGTTTTAACTCTCTAATGATGGTTCTTATGTCTCCTTATGATGTAAGTGATGTTAGTGGTGATTCATGTGAATTTTTACATGCTTAATGGCTCCTATAAGTTTCGGCCAAGACCCCTAACCCATGGATGGAACTTGATCTAACCATTCAACATGTTTAATTTGTTTCCCCTATGACATGATGGATAGTAATTGGGTTTTATAATAATTTTTCTATGAATTTCATGGGCCTTTAGGTTTTGGCCAAGGGCTAATCTAGGGCTAAGGGATTAGGGTTAACTTTAACTATGGGATCAAATGTTTTCTATGGCATTGTATGTTTGTATGGGACGTTATTTGTGACCTATATGAATTTTTCCATGGACCTAGGGTTCCTTAGGGTTTCGGCCAAGACCATGACCCAGGGCTTGGATTGGGTTAAGGTCTCAAGGATACTTGTTGTTAGGTTACAATGATGTAAGTATATGGTTAAGCATGATGTATGGATCCTTATGTTACTAAAACCCTAGTTTTATGTGTTATGTGACATGATTTTTGGTATGTTTAGGTTATGTGTGATGTTTTATTCATGAATATTATAGATCAAATACCATGAACATATATGATGTAGGAGTAGGTTGAATAGAATAATGCATGTAGAATATGTGTGCGAAGGTCTATGTATGGTTTATGATGAATGCTATGACCCTAAATAATGTAGTATGCCATGAACACGACAAGCTTTATGAACTAGGATGATGTTTATACCTTAGGACATGATTATGTATGCATGTCATGTTTATGACTGAAAATGATGAATGAAGTTAAAGTTCATGCCTTCGAGGCATAATGATGATATGGAATGAAAATGATGAACGAAGATAAGGTTCATGCCTTCAAGGCATAATGATGATGTTAAGTATTAAGAATGAATGATTATGCTATGTATGTTTATGAATAAAGAAGCATGTGAAAGTATTTTATTTTATGAATGGGCTTGTACCGGACCTAAGTAAGGTCCACGGTTCTGGACTACCGATGAAGCTGTCCACGGTTCTGGACTACCGATGAAGCTGTCCACGGTTCGGGGACTACCGATGAAGCTGTCCTTACCCTAGTAGGTCGAGACTAGCTACCTCGTATTTACTTAGGGATGCGCGCATATGATGTATGAATGTGGTACAAGCCGGGGACCCCAATGATGTTATGATTATGTTTAAGTATCTAAAAGTATGATTTTAAAATTAAGCATCCTTATGTATATGCATTTTGACTCATGCATTCATTCATGTTATGCATTATGCCATGATAGAAAATGTTTATGTTTATGCTTATGTTAAGAATTATGCCATGATAGAAAATGTTTATGTTTATGCTTATGTTAAGAATTATGCCATGATAGAAAAATGTTTTAAGTTTATGTTTGATGTTAAGAATTATGCCATGATAGAAAAATGTTTTATGTTTATGTTTATGTTTGATGTTAAGAAGTATGCCATGATAGAAAAGGGTTTATGATTATGATTGATGTTAAGGAACTATGCCATAATAGAAAATGTTTTATGCTTTATGCTCATGTTCTATGTTAAGAATTATGTCATGCTAAGTGAATTTTATATGCTTATGTTTTATGTTAAGCACCTAGTGATGTTAATGTTCGTGTGCTTATGTTTAAGTGACGAATGATTTTAGTGAGTAGGAAAGGGTCTTACTAAGCCTATGTGCTTATAGTCTTACTTTTCTTATACCGCAGATCAAGCAAGAGGATACTAAGGAAGCAGCAGGAGAGGCACAAATGAGTGTGTGGTAGTGACTTGGCCAAGGAAAGATATAATTACAAGTTTTATGTTAACCTTATGATGGTGTTGTCTAGAACAACTTACGTTTGCTACTTATGTGCCTAATGAATGACTATGTGACTTTATGACATGATGGTAAGTATGATGTTGATATGCTAAGTTCCATGTCACATGATAGGAAAAAAAATAGTTAGGTGCATGTATGTGTAAGTTTTAAGTATTCCGCTGTCTTACAATGTTCACATGCCCCTATGTATGTTAACGTAATGCCGCTTTACGGAAAAAAAAGCAGGCGTTACAGGTTGGTATCAGAGCCAAGTTGCCATCTCACTACACACACATCAAGTTTCCTTCCTGTAGCTTCCAAGTAAGTATCTCTATGCATACTTTATGTTTTCTTGTATGAAGTCTAGCATATACAAGTATGAATGATACCTTATGATGGATAATGGAAAGTACCTATAAGATATGTGAATATGGATGATATTTTTCTTTATAAAAATCAAATAATTTAGAATTCATTATGGGGTAGGAATAACAATAACTCATATTAACCATACTTGTCCTTTATGAAGGAAAGCATGGCTAGAAGACAGAGTAACCGACTTAATGAGACTACTCCCTCGCCTGATCTGATGCAATTAGTGACCCAACTTCAGCGTCAAGTCACCGAGCAGCAGCAAACTATTAATACCCTAATGAACCAACAAGAAAATTCTACTACTCCACCAGCGAACCAGACGGCTATACCCGTGGCGCCTACGGTTACGCAAACTCCTCCGACAGGCTCCACCACTGTGACACGACAAGAGGCTTATCTGATCCAGTGGTTGAGGCTGAAACCGGAAAATTTCTCGGGTGCTGGCGAACCATGGGACGCCCAGGCGTGGTTCAAGACGTGGAAAGTACACTGGAGCTGCTGGACTGGCCTGAGTATGAGAAGATCAAGTGTGCATCATTCTGCCTCTCTGGGGATGCCAGAATGTGGTGGGAAAGAGTCAAGGCCAAGAGACAGGTGAACCAGATGGCGTGGTCAGATTTCGAATCAGAGTTCTTTGAAGAATTTTTCCACATGCGTGTCACAAACAAACACTACGATGAGTTCACGGAATTCCGGCAGGGCAACCTCTCGGTCAATGAAGCCGTGAAGAAATTTAATCGACTGGCTCGTCTGTGTCCTGAGCTGGTTCGCACTGAGAAAGAGAGAATCTGACTTATGCTGAAGATGTTGCGGCCCGAAATAGCCCTGAACGTGGCTGGCGGAGTTAACAGACCCCAGACCGCCGAGGAACTGTTTAGTAGTGCCCTACTCACGGAGCACTATCTGAACAATATCAATCAGCAAAGGAAGGCGATGAATGAAAGTAAGAATCAGGTTCACTCCGGAATTCTCGATTCTTTCTCTCATTATCCTTAATGTTCTTTCCGTTAATGATCACTTAGGAGGTCAAAAATCCCAGAGCACCCACGCTAATTGGAAAGGAGATCAAAGTGGTAAACGAAAGCCATGGGACAACTCTCAAGGGGGCCCAGCAAATAAACAGACCAAGCCTTCCCCCTGCGCGACATGCGGGAAAAACCACTCCGGGGAATGCCGCAAAGGTACGAACCGGTGTTTCATCTGTGGTGTGGAAGGGCATATGGCGGCTTACTGCCCTACCAAGAACCAGGCCTCTCCCCAACAACTGGTTCAGTACCAGGGTGCACCAGCGAAATTACACTATATGCAAGCCGAGCTGGAAGGTACCCCGATGTTGGAGGCCTCCCCAACAGTGACAAATGCCAGGGTTTTCTCTGTTACCAAGGAGGATGCTGCGGAAGCTTCTACGGTTGTCACAGGTCAGATACTTATTTCCAGTCAGTACGCTACTGCATTATTTGATACTGGGGCAACGCATTCGTTCGTTTCTGTGGTATATATTAAGAAGATAGGAAGGCCACCACAAGTGTTAGACTGTAAGTTCTTAACGACCCTGCCTTCGGGAGAAATAATGACATCCACTCACGTGTTGCGTACTGTGCCAGTCAGAATCGCGGAAAGAGAACTTTACTGCGATCTGATAGTACTCGACATGCAGGATTATGATGTTATAATAGGAATGGATTTCCTGAGCAAATACGGTGCTTCTATCGAGTGTCGTAAGCGAAAGGTGATCTTTCGACCCGAGGCAGATTCTATGTTTGAATTTGTCGGAGAACCAAGGAAAAGAACCAGGAAATTTTTATCGACTCTTCAGGCACAGAAGATGTTAGACAAGGGTTACACTGGATTTCTAGCACATGTGGTTGACGCGAGTCAAACAAAGAACCAGAAGCTAGAAGAAGTCAAGATTGTGTGCGATTATCCAGAGGTGTTTCCGGAAGAATTACCAGGACTAGCTCCTGATAGGGAAGTGGAATTCGAGATTGAATTGGTTCCTGGTACTAACCCGATCTCCAAGGCACCTTACCGTATGGCACCGGTTGAATTAAAGGAGCTTCAAGGACAACTACAGGAGTTACTCGATAAGGGATTTATTCGCCCTAGTCATTCTCCATGGGGAGCTCCGGTACTATTTGTAAAGAAGAAAGATGGATCTATGCGAATGTGTATAGATTATCGGGCACTAAATAATGTGACGATCAAGAACAAGTATCCCCTTCCGAGGATAGATGACCTGTTTGACCAATTGAAGGGAGCCACCATTTTCTCGAAAATTGACCTAAGGTCTGGTTATCATCAAGTTCGGGTGAAACGGGAGGACATTCCGAAGATGGCTTTCAGAACAAGGTATGGGCATTTTGAATTCGTGGTTATGCCTTTTGGCGTGACAAATGCTCCTGCTATGTTTATGGATCTTATGAATCGGGTGTTCTCATCATTCCTCGATAAATTTGTGATTGTCTTCATCGATGATATCCTTGTTTATTCAAGAACCCAAGAAGAGCACGCCGAGCATCTGAAGATAGTACTACAGATTCTTCGGGAAAAGCAACTGTACGCAAAGTTCTCCAAGTGTGAGTTCTGGCTTGACCAAGTAGGATTTTTGGGCCATATTATTTCCAAAGATGGGGTGAGAGTGGATCCAACGAAGATTGAATGGTGAATAACTGGAGCCGACCAAGAACGCCAGCGAAATCAGGAGTTTCCTCGGGCTGGCGGGATATTATCGGAAATTTGTGGAAGACTTCGCGAGAATAGCAGCCCCTCTAACGACCCTCACCCAGAAAGATAAAAAGTACGAATGGACGGAGAGCTGCGAAAAGAGTTTCCTGGAGCTAAAAGGAGACTCACAAGTGCTCCAATTCTTACTCTCCCCGAAAGTAACCAGAGCTTCGATATGTACAGCGACGCCTCCAAACTGGGACTTAGAGCTGTACTCATGCAGAATGGTAAGGTCATTGCTACGCCTCTAGGCAACTCAAAGAACATGAACAGAACTACCCCACTCATGATTTGGAATTGGCCGCGGTGTCTTCGCTCTCAAGATATGGAGGCATTATCTGTACGGAGCGCCATGTAGGATTTATACAGATCACCAGAGTTTGCTGTATTTCTTCACTCAGAAAGATCTAAATATGAGACAACGCCGATGGCTTGAGTTAGTGAAGGACTATGACTGCGAGATCTTCTACCATCCAGGGAAGGCAAACAGGGTCGCTGACCGCGCTCAGCCGGAAGTCCAGTGCCACTTTGATGTCCTTAACTATGCTACCCCGGTCACTCGGGAGAGAAATTATGAATTTCGGAATTGAGATCATTTCCGGACGGCTTTCTACCATGACAATATCGCCGACACTATTCGACGACATACTGGAAAAACAAAAGGGTGACCCGAGTCTTCAGAGAATAAGGCAGGAGATGCTAGAAGAAAAGGGCAATGGTTATCATATCGCCAACAGGGGAGTACTCTACCTTAGGGATCGCCTATGTATCCCTAATGATCCGGAGCTGCGAAGGGAAATATTAATAGAAGCTCATGGAACCCCTTATTCGATGCATCCAGGATCCACCAAAATGTATCAAGACCTGAAGGAGAAATTCTGGTGGTCCGGTATGAAGAGAGATGTGGCTCAGCATGTTAGTACTTGCCTGACTTGTCAACGAGTGAAGGCAGAACATCAGCGACCCGGAGGAGTTCTGCAGCCACTTCCAATTCCGGAGTGGAAATGGGAAAGACATTTCTATGGATTTCATTTCAGGACTTCCCAAGACTACAAACGGATATGATGCAGTATGGGTAATTGTGGACAGGTTGACGAAGTCGGCTCACTTCTTAACCATCAAGATAACTTATTCCATTGAGCAACTTGGTTCAATTATATGTTAAGGAGATAATCAGGCTTCATGGAGTTCCTAAGACCATCATATCAGATAGGGATGGTCGGTTTAC
>JAGFNQ010005153.1:0-65927 GCA_024364735.1 Boesenbergia rotunda | reverse complement strand
CCGAAACCTCAAGGAGGAGTTTCCCTTTGGAAAAGCTTCACAAGATGGTCTCTCTTCCAAGATCCAAGTTTTTTTCAAGGTTGCAAAGGCTAGGGGTGGTCAAGAGACGACAAGGTCTTCATCCTCCTCCCCATCTAAGGTCTATAACCAAGGTAAACCAAGGTAAGACTCCCTCACCTGTGATGTAATGGTTTTCCTTGATATGGTTATGATCTAAGTTTTTGTTTGAGATCTAAGTTGAGAAATCTATGAAAGAGGACTTCTAGGGTTCGGCCACCTTCATGTTTCCATGGCTAGGACTAGTTTTAACTCTCTAATGATGGTTCTTATGTCTCCTTATGATGTAAGTGATGTTAGTGGTGATTCATGTGAATTTTACATGCTTAATAGCTCCTATAAGTTTCGGCCAAGACCCCTAACCCTTGGATGGAACTTGATCTAACCCTTCAACATGTTTAATTTGTTTCCCCAATGACATGATGGATAGTAATTGGGTTTTATAATAATTTTTCTATGAATTTCATGGGCCTTTAGGATTCGGCCAAGGGCTAATCTAGGGCTAAGGGATTAGGGTTAACTTTAACTATGGGATCAAATATTTTCTATGGCATCGTATGTTTGTATGGGACGTTAATTGTGACCTATATGAATTTTTCCATGGACCTAGGGTTCCTTAGGGTTTCGTCCAAGACCATGACCCAGGGCTTGGATTGGGTTAAGGTCTCAAGGATACTTGTTGTTAGGTCACAATGATGTAAGTAGATGGTTAAGCATGATGTATGGATCCTTATGTTACTAAAACCCTAGTTTTATGTGCTATGTGACATGATTTTCGGTATGTTTAGGTTATGTGTGATGCTTTATTCATGAATATTATAGATCAAATACCATGAACATATGTGATGTAGGAGTAGGTTGAATAGAATAATGCATGTAGAATATGTGTGCGAAGGTCTATGTATGGTTTATGATGAATGCTATGACCCTAAATACTGTAGTATGCCATGAACACGGCAAGCTTTATGAACTAGGATGATGTTTATGCCGTAGGACATGATTATGTATGCATGTCATGTTTATGACTGAAAATGATGAATGAAGTTAAAGTTCATACCTTCGAGGCATAATGATAATATGGAATGAAAATGATGAACGAAGATAAGGTTCATGCCTTCAAGGCATAATGATGATGTTAAGTATTAAGAATGAATGATTATGCTATGTATGTTTATGAATAAAGAAGCATGTGAAAGTATTTTATTTTATGAATGGGCTTGTACCGGACCTAAGCAAGGTCCACGGTTCTGGACTACCGATGAAGTTGTCCATGATTCTGGACTACCAATGAAGTTGTCCACGGTTCTGGACTACCGATGAATCTGTCCACGGTTCGGGGACTACCGATGAAGTTGTCCTTACCCTAGTAGGTCGAGTCTAGCTATCTCGTATTTACTTAGAGATGCGCGCATATGATGTATGAATGTGGTACAAGCCGGGGACCCCAATGATCTTATGATTATGTTTAAGTATTTAAAAGTATGATTTTTAAAAATTAAGCATCCTTATGTATATGCATTTTGACTCATGCATTCATTCATGTTATGCATTATGCCATGATAGAAAATGTTTATGTTTATGCTTATGTTAAGAATTATGCCATAATGGAAAATGTTTATGTTTATGCTTATGTTAAGAATTATGCCATGATAGAAAATGATTATGTTTATGCTTATGTCCAGAATTATGCCATGATAGAAAAATGTTTTAAGTTTATGGTGGATGTTAAGAATGATGCCATGGTAGAAATATGCTTTATGTTTATATTTGATGTTAAGAAGTATGCCATGATAGAAAAGGGTTTATGATTATGATTGATGTTAAGGTACTATGCCATAATAGGAAATGCTTTATGCTTTATGCTCATGTTCTATGTTAAGATCTATGTCATGCTAAGTGAATTTTATATGCTTATGTTTTATGTTAAGCACCTAGTGATGTTAATGTTTGTGTGCTTATGTTTAAGTGACGAATGGTTTTAGTGAGTAGGAAAGGGTCTTACTAAGCCTATGTGCTTATAGTTTTACTTTTCTTATACCGCAGATCAAGCAAGAGGATACTAAGGAAGCAGCAGGAGAGGAACAAATGAGTGTGTGGTAGTGACTTGGCCATGGAAAGATATAATTACAAGTTTTATGTTAACCTTATGATGGTGTTGTCTAGAACAACTTACGTTTGCGACTTATGTGAATAATGGATGACTATATGACTTTATGACATGATGGTAAGTATGATGTTGATATGCTAAGTTTCATGTTACCATGATAGGAAAAATAGTTAGGTGCATGTATGTGTAAGTTTTAAGTATTCCGCTGCCTTACAATGTTCACATGCCCTATGTATGTTAACGTAATGCCGCTTTATGAAAAAAAAAGCGGGCGTTACATAGATTCTATCCATACGTGAGTTTCATTTCTATGGATGAACTTTGACCACACGTGGTAGGTGCCCAAGAGCCTTGAGGCGCCCGAGAACTCAGTATATAAAGGGGTTCGACCCCTCATCTCAAGTAATCAAGTTTCAGATCTGCTAAGTCATTCTGTGCGAAGCAAAATCGCTCAAGTCGAAGCTCTGTGACCAAGGAGGCTCCAGGAGGAAGTGCGCTGCACTTCAAACTTCCAGATTGGTCAGATCTTCATTTTCCGTTGGTTTGCTTTGTTGTTTGCAAGCTGTACTTTCTTTTATTCATTTGTACTTGTAACTCTAAACTGTAAGATGGGGTTCTCTGCCTCTTGAATGTCCGAAAAGGAGACCACTAGTGGACTCAAGCTGAGTACTTAGGCCTTGGACGTACTGACCATGGGGGTTGGGAAGCAAGTAAATCACGCGAGCTTTTCTGTTGTCTTTCTTTTTATTTTATTTCCATTGCGTACTAACTTTGATAGAAAGACAATTGAACGACAAAGTTTTTCGATGAAAATTCAAGTCAATATTCACCCCCTCTATCAACCGACACCGATCCTACAAGTGGTATCAGAGTAGGTAGCTCTTCGCAGGACTAACAGCCGAAGGAGCAACAACTCCAGAAATTAAGGGGGAGCAAGGGTTAATACAGATATAATTATTATTATGTCAATTTTCAAATTCCATATTATTTATTTAGGGTGCAGGGAGAGAGGACATTATAAAAATCAATGTTCTACTCGTAAGATTCAAATGTCACCACCGGCGGCAACGAAGGAATCAACACTAGAAGTCCGGAGGGACAAGAGTCACATCTGTTGCTTCAAATGCCAAAAGCTGGGACATTACAAGAACCAGTACCCAGACTGGAAAGTGGCTCGATCCACAATGCCGAAAATTCCACAAAGGTAATGAAGATACGGAAAATTAATTTTTGCAAAGTTGTTTTTCTAAGTCCTGTAGAATTAGATAATTCGTCTGTTAAGTTAGATAATTCTTATGATCTTCCTATTATGATAGATTATTTACATAAGAAATTAAATATATTGCATGACAAATTATCAAACATTAACAATATTAAAATATCAAATATTAATTCATTAATACTAAATATTAATGCTACAATTTGTGAAATTAATTCCAATACTTTACTTAATAATATTTCTGATAATTCTAAAGATAGCGGTGAAACGTTGATTAATATTATTGCTGACAATTTTAATATTTCTCAACATAATACACAAGATAATGTTGATGATAATACTCAAGATAATGTTGATGATATTTCTCAACCCATTTCTGAGGACAATATTGATGATGTTGATAATATTGATAATAATACTCAATCTATTTTTGAAGATAATGGTGAGGATAATAGTCAACCCTTAGTTAATTCTACTGATTTTGAATATAATGCTACAACCTTAATTAATAATCTTGAAAATTATTCAATCTATTGTGAAGATAATAATACAATTTAATTAATAATTCTGAATATAACTCTAAAGATGAAGATGAAGAGGAATTCATTAAAATTAAAGCTATGTTTAGTAAGGCTTACAAGAAATCAAATAAAACAGAAGTATTAAACAAAATTGAAAACTTAAATCCAAAAGAAATACTAGATGAATCAGAAATGGTTGAATTAATGGAAATGATGCAACTAGACACAAAATTCTTAACATCTTTAATAACTTAAATTAATTCTTAATAATTAATTCTTAACAATTTAAACTTTTATTAATTCTTATTAACATAAATTAATTCTTAATAATTTAAACTCTAATTAATTCTTTACAATTTAAAATAACCTAAATTAATTCCTAATAATTTAAACTCTAATTAATTCTTAATAATTTAAACTCTAATTAATTCTAAATAATTTAAACTCTAATTAATTCTTAGCAATTTAAACTCTAATTAATTCTTAATAATTTAAACTTTAATTGATTCTTAATAATTTAAACCTTAATTAATTCTTAATAAATTAATCCTTAATTAATCTTAAACTAATTAATCTTTAATTAATTCTACAACTTACATTTTTTTAACTCTTAAACTTAATTAATTAATTATTAAACTTTAATCCTTAATTCAACAAAATCTACGAACTAAATTTTAATTAATTACCGTCAATTGTGAAACTAAATAAAATCCTACCAAACTGAAACATTTAACTTATTAATAATAAATATATCAAAGAGGGTTGACATATATGCGGGTTCACACGTTCAATATCAAATTGAGAATTTGATACTTTATTAGAAACCAAATTAAAATGATTTGACTTGATTGATACATGCATATTTGCTAAGCTCATGCATCTATTTTTTTAGTATACATATCTGTCATGTCATTCATACTAGTATATTTTCTATTTAATTTAGAATGGATAGATAGGAAAAAGATTAGTTGATTCTTGCCCAACATAGTACCAGGGTGTGTGGGAGATGATAGTAAGTTAGGGAAGCTTAGTCTAGGAAGTCAGGAAGGGTAAGGAGTACCCGACCTGGTCGACTTAGCTAAGTGGAACTAGCCGAAGCTACCTCGCTACATCCTAGATTAGTTAGACCTAAGTTTTCAAAAGAGTAAATTGAAAGTATCATTTCTTTAAAAGGCTTTGCTTAAGGAAAGAGTTGATGATCCAATAAGGATACGACCAAAGAAGACCTCTGTGCGTCGCCAAGACCTAGAAGCCAATTAATGAAATTTACTTTTAATTTTTTAATTGTTAAACATGAATCTAACTCAAAGTCAAGCAATCTATAAAATTATAATTGAGAAAAAAATATTGAAGTATCTCACAACACCCATAAGGGAACCATGTTTGTTTTTATTGCGACACTTAGAATGGGTGAGTTGATAAGGACTAATTAATTGAAAAATATCTTTCAAAATGTTTTCAAAATCTTTAGGATATTTTCTTAAAAATCTATTTTCAAAATAATATTTAAACATAATAATGTTTTAATGAATTTCATGCTTGTTTGGGTGATTACCTATAAATACATATTTCAAAAATTATATATCTTTTCGAAAGTTGTTTGACCTACACATAGACACAAACCTTCAAGGTCAATACTAAAGTCCCTTAAGTCACTTAGATAGAGGTCCTTGTAGTTAACAAGGGTGACCAGAAGCTGTTAGGTTCAGGGGGAGTCGATGTTTCTTTTGAAAAATTATATATCATTCAATTTTTTTTATGTCTTTCAAAATGCTTTTCGAAAAATGTTTTCAAAAATTTATTATGCATTTCAAAATATTTTTCGAAAACTACTTCTTCAAATACTTCTTCAAGAATACTATCATATTCCTTCAAAAATATTTTTCTAAAAAATGTGTTAATTGTTCTTATGATTTGGATAAACTTTAAAGACACATAGGAAGTTTCCTTTATGATCTAAGGATTCCTAAGATTGTGTCAGGTTAGGGGGAGTCATAATCAAAAGAAATTAATGTATTTTTATTTATGATTATTTTAAAATTTCTATTGTAATTCTTTTCATTTGAATTAAACCCTAAGACTCAGAGGAAGATCAACTTATGCTCAACAAGCTTCTTAGGACTATGTCAGGTTTATGGGGAGGTTCAAATTAAAAGAGCCATTAGAGGTTTACAAAATATTATATTTTCAACCACTATCTTTTTTTTAAAAAAAATACTTTTAAAAATACTCTACTTTTGAAAATCCAATATTATCATTTTCCAAAACATGTGTTGAAAAACTCTTTTATCTTTATGAAAAGTTTTTGAAAACATTTTCATCCTGTTGAACATCGTCGAAATTCCTTAGATTTTTTTTTTACTTGAGTTTGGAAAATTTTCCAAGACACTTAGGAAAATTCTCCATGTAGTCAACAAGGTTTTCTAGGATTGTGTCAGACTGGAAAAGAAACCAAATTAAGAAATGTATTCAAACTATATGTTGAAAATATCACATAATTTCATTTATGGAAAATCCCTAAGACACATAGGAATTTTCTTGTGGTCAAAATGATTCCTAGGATTGTGTTAGACTTAGGGAAGTTCAAATTCTTTTTAAAATTCATATATTATTGGTGTAATATTTTTTAAAGTACTCAGTGTCTTTTAGAATATTTTCTAAACAAGTACTTAATTTTTTAAAAAAAAAGGGGAAGAGTTTTGAAACTCATTTTTTTAAAAAAATATCTTAAGTATTTTCAAAAAGGAGGAGAAGACTTAGTCCTGGTGAGTGAAGTTGGGCAAGAAAACTTAGTTCGGGGGATTGAGCATGAATTCCTGGCCGAGGGTTGGGCACCGAAGTCTTGGTTCGAGGAATTGGGCACGAAGTCCTGGTCCAGGATCGGGCAAAAGACTTTGCCGAGCGAGGACTACGGACAGAAGTAGAGACGGGTCGAGGATCGGACATCTCGAGATCCGAGAGTCTCGGAGGCTGAGCAAAAGTCCATCTAGTGGCCCCAGTTGGCAAAAGACAACTTCTCCAGGGTGGAGTAGGTCGAGATTGTCGACTTGTTTGGTTTGCTTTTAGTTTACAAGTTATCATTTTGTTTATCATTTGTACTTGTACATCCATACTGTAAGATAGGTTTTCTCTGCCTCCGAAAATTCCGAAAAGGAGAGTAATAGTGAACTCACACCGAGTACATAGGACTTGGATGTACTGACCCTGGGGGGTTGGGAACCAATTAAATAAATCCCGTGTGTCTACTGCTTTATTTTCTTTAGTTATTATTCTGCTGCATATTAACTTTTCTGATAGAAAGACGATTGATTAAACGACAAGTTTTATGAAAAAGGTGTAGTTGATATTCACCCCCTCTATCGATGCCACCGATCCTACACAAACCTCGGTATATTGTCACACATGTCAGATCTAGGTTTGATCACTCTGCCAAATATCAAGTCCTGTTTGGCTAACCCTTGGTCAACCTGACCAACTCTAATCACTCTGCCAAACATTAGGTCCTATTTGTCTAACCCTTTGGTCAAACTGATCAAGCCTGGATTGACCCTACCAAACATCAGGTCCAATTTGGTTTAACCTTTGATCACATTTACTAGACCTTGGTATATTGTCAAACATCGAAACACTAGAGGTTGACTATTCATGTTTGATACTTTTTTCACCAACAACCACAACCATTGCGATTAACACAAGTCCAACACAAAAGTCATAACAATCAAGCTAGCAATTACCTTTAGTCAACTAGCTACCAAACCTTATTCAAAATCCCCACTATCTAGCTCATGGTAGATATTAAGATCAAAAGAGGAACATCTAAAACAAACCTCAATAATTTGCTAAAACCGAACACTTCTACTGCTCAACCAAACACACCAAGTTGACCACGACAACAACTCAACACCAAAATAGACTGCAAAAAAAAAAAAAAATTAAACACTCACCTTGGAAACTCACAGTAAAGGAATTCGAGAAGCATTCAAAAATTCCAGATTAGAGTTCTATGCAAGGACACTCCAAATCCACACAACATTGGAAACCTGCTCAAATCAGAAGCTACTCAATCCGAATTCAACTCCAATACCATGCTCACAGCAGGATATGTAAACAATAGGATGGATTGCAACTTAGATTTGCAAACATTCCAATCAAAAACCATAGCATCATAGAGCAACTCATCCAAAACAACGAAATAATCAAAATCCTCATGGATTTGATCTAAACTCCACTGATTAGAGAAAAAGAAATTAGCATAGAAGATCCAATCGATGAACCAATAACATCTCTAAACTAGATCTCAGAGAATCCAACACCGTAGGTATATTCGATACAATCAAAGCAAAAACCAACTCAAAATCATATATCATAGAATCATCAGTACAAAACATCCACCAACCTTACCTCGATAGGCACCGGTAGTAAAATTATATTCTGATCTGACCAGAATGGTTCCAGTAGAAGAATTGATCACAATTAGCTCCAAGTCTGAGCTAACCCCTTTCCCCAAACCCTAGATCACCAAAAAATAATTCCCAAGAACCAACTACAATTAGAGAGGATCAACACCTTACCCTCTACAACTTCTTGTAGTGATTGGAAAAGATCACACAAGCAATAAGATAAGCTCAACTCACCTTCGATCTAGCTGAAATAGAGATCAGTCTGAGCTCTAGAGAAAAACTACAACTGTCGGCAATCACGTGAGAAGGAAACGTGTCGGGGAGAACGATCGGCTAAAAATAACACACACACACAATTGGAAGATGCCTGAGACCTTACGCGCGGGGTAGACGCCGACGATGATCCGGCCAGGTGGTGAGGTAGAGTCTCGAGAGGGAGGGCTACGGTTTGAAGTGAAATAGAGGGCAGACATATAACTTAGGCTTTTTGCACTTTAGCCCCTAGGTTTCATCCATTCCAAATCACACCCTTAGATTAGGTCATTAAGAATTCAAGCCCCTCCATATTAATCCAATTCAACTTAAGGTTTTTATGCACTTTAACCTCTATGATTAGGATATCCAACCCAAAACATCCAGAAACCCTAATATCTTCTCCGATTCTTTTTTCTAGAGCAAGTCTGGAGTACCATATTGAACATAGGCATAGAATAAGAGCTAGCAAACACCCGAGTTCAATTAGCAAGTACCCAATATGAGTTGTCATCAATGAGATCAAGACAAGATATGTTTAAATAAATTTTGAACTGCTTGGCACTAGGAGCATTACAATCCTTGATCCATGATTCATCTTTAGCTCCACTTCTTCCTACTTGTTCTTAGACTTTAATGTTGTGAGTACTTTTGTTAGAGTTGTGAATTTGAATGTGAACTTGATGCTTTGAACTTTATTTGTTGTGCTATTTGTTGTTAGAACCATGTTACTTATTATTGTGCTACTTGAGTTAACTTGATGTTGTGAACTTGATACTTGTTGTTAGAACTATAAGATTTTTTTGATATATTACTTGTCTTTCAAGTTGTATGTGAATATTAGAGATGTGAAAGTTTTGTGATTGTATGTGAAAATTGTGATTGTTGTTTGTGAGTATGAACTGGTTTTTTATTTGTGGGTATGTTTTTTATTTGATTGTATACAAGATATGAAAGAAATCACATAAAATTATTTTTTAAAAAAATTGGTTAGCGATGATTTTTTATAAAATCGTCATTGACCATATAGATTAGCGACAATTTTTGAACAAATCATTGATAATATAAATGGTTAGCGACGATGTTTGATAAAAATAGTCACTAACACTTCAGGAATTTATCGAAACCTATCGATTGGGGGTCAGAGGTGAGCCATGTAAAAGGATTAATGACGAAATCATACTTATTTGTTGCTAATTACGTCAATGGTTAGCAACGATTAATGCCATTAATCGTCGCTAACCATATCCTGGTTAATGGCGAATTTACCTAAACATAGCGACGTTTTGTCATTTGTCATTAAACATTATGACAAAATTTTATGTTTCGTCGCTAAATGCGGTTTACGACAAATTTATTGTGACGATATTAGCGACAAACTGTTATTGTCGCTATATGTTGTTGGCGACGAAAATAGATTTGGTTAGCAACGAAATAGATTGTCGCTAATATACTAGTTTTCTGTAGTGATCGATGTCATGGACGAGTCTGCAACGAATGGTCCACAACACACACACACACACATAGAGAGTTTTTCTATGCCGCATCCCTTACATCGTATATCCCGTGAGCACTTCAATTTTTTTATGCTTAATATTTTAATCAAACCCCTAAATTCTAAATGTAAAATCTGATTAATATAACTAAGAGCTTAAAAAAATAAAAATAACATAAAAAATTAAGGTGCTCATGGGGTGTGTGGTTTAAGAGCTACATTTATTTTCAGTGTTTTTTCACTTTAAACAATAATTGTGAACCGTCATCAATGAATAGTAATTATGAATAATAACTAGTAAACAATAATTATAAATAGTAATTATGAACAGTAACTAATGAATTATTTTTTTGTTTAGGATGAATCTAAGCCTTTTGAAAGAGTGTTTTCCTCTGATTTGCTTCTCATCAACTAGCCTCATCTATTAGGAAGCATTAATAACCATATATCTTGTTGTTCAAGTTTTACTCTAACTTTTTTAGGTCTTATAACGAGTTTTTAGTCGCTCTAGTTGTCCAACTTAGTCATGAACAGGTTTTACAAGCTTAAACCACAAGATAGTTCCATCTTCTTCCTTTGATGGTTATCATTCTACAAATTGTATACTTAGATAAAGTCTCAGAATTCTTGAAGACAAAGGAGACAAAAATAGAGTCTTTCTTAGGCCTAGAAAATTTTATTAAGTTGCTACAGAATTTTTCAGTAAAACATATACACACTAACTTGGACAATAAGTAAAATAGAGGAGCAACTTACAAAAAACTGAAATCACACTTGCAAATGCACACTTGCACGCACTCTCCTTGTCTTCAAAAATTCTCAGACCTTATCCAAATATTCAATCTATAGAAAGTTAATTATCAAAGGGAGAAGATGGAACTATCTCATGGTTTAAGCTTGTAAAATCGGTGTGTAAGTACCCCAGGTGAATTTTGATGTGGTTAACCAAGTCAAGTTAGGTCTTGTTGTATTTGATCCCTATGCCTAAGTGTGCAGGAGCATAGGAAGTCGAGCGGAAGATGCATCGGTCGAGAAGGATGGCATGGGAAGGGAGCTGACGGGCTCGGTGCATAAGAGGGACGTGGATGTTTGCGGTAGAGTACGTCGGTGGAGTGAGAAGGATGTGCACGATGTCCGAGGGACGAGAAGTCAGGAGGAAACATACTCGTGGAGAAGGCCAAAGGAGGGTTCGAGTGAGCTAAACTCCGGAAGACCTGAGATCACCCAAGAAGATCCACTCGAAGAATGGTCAGCAAAAGGTTGACCAAAGTCAACTTGGGCACCCCTAGCACTTGTGCGCCCATGTTCCTGGGCACCCCGGTGTATACATACGCTCGAGAAGCCAATGTTGATCCAAAAGTACCCGTTCACAAATGTTGTGAAGCAGATAACCCCTGTAGAACCCGTGTAGGACCATATTTGTGATCGGATAAACTTCACCGGGGCTATAAATAGACCCCCAAAGCTCAGTTACATTCAATCAATCCACTATAACTAATTTCCTTGCTTAGTTTTCATTGTCTTTCTGAGTTCTAGTCTGTGTAAGATGCTTCTCCACCCCAAGGAGTACATTTGGAGATCTAGCATTAACTTGCCTTGGATTAGCAACCTTCTTGGTTGCCGACCAAATAAACTACTGTGCCTCTTTGTGTCACGCCCCGAGACCATTGGAGTCGTTGATCCAATATAAAATCGGACAACATCTCCCCTGCCTGGCGGACAATTTACACAAACATACAACACACGCAGTTTATAATTTGGCCTCGGGCCTCAACACAGATATATATAATATAGATATAATGACAACACAATATAAAACACCCTAACAACTCACCTGAGCTGCCTCTAGGGTAGGCGCGCAGCAAAACCACATCACAAAAGTCCAACAAAGACTCAAAATACAATACCACACTAATAAATCCAATACAAGCCCACGGTAACAAAACGAAATACAAAACATAGACAATGCTATCAAAAGAAAACAAAACCAGTGGATGCTCCCATCCAAATGGTGTCATGGGGACCTGGGACTGGCAACTGGACTCCTCCGGCGAGCTATAAACCTGAAAACAAAAATATTATGACGGGTGGTGAGTCCAAGTGGACTCACGGGTATATAGATATGTTGGGTCCGGGTGAATATTGACATGGATGCGGGTTCATAATTTTAAAATTAATTACGTGCAGCGGAAGGTTTAGCATAAATAATTTCTCTAAATCATTTAACCACACATCTAAGCATGCAAGTTTATCTTGTGTAGACATGATCATATATTTAAAATTTTTACAGAAAAGTAAACTAATTTGCATATTACCTCGCGTAACTCGAAGGATGGGATGAGATCCAACCGTAAGCGTCCCTTGAAAGCTCCGCCTCTATTCGCGTCCACGCCGAGTATCTTCGAGATAACTTCGTAAAGCCACGAGTTTTGTGTTCTCGAGAACTAATAGATTATCCGAGAACGCGCCGAGAAAAACCAAGAGAGAAGTCGGAAGACTAACCACAAAAGGATGGCCGGCTGGTGCTCCTTCTTGGGGCTGGTTGGCGCACGACAAGAAGGGGAGAAGAGAAGGAGAGAAAGAGAGGGAGAGAGCCTATGCCTTCATCTCTATAATTCCCACCCAAGCCTTGCCTTGGGTCCTTTATATAGTGGCCTCTCAACCATCAAGCCTCTCAAATATGGAATAACTTATTCCATCATGCCAAGTTTGATTTTATATCATGTTTAAAATCATATTTTAATTCATGATAAAAAATCAATCAAGTCTCTTCTCTCTTATGGAATAAATTTTCTTATCATGGTAAATCAATCCATGATTGATTTTATAAAATAAATCAATCCATGGTTCATTTTAATTTCCATGAAAAATAAACCAAACCTTGGTTTATTATATAAAAAATTTATATCATCCATAATTTTATAAAACAAACCACACTTGGTTTATTTTATAAATTGAACCAAAAACTTGGTTCTCTCCCTTTGTTGTGGCCGGCCAAGAAAAGAGGATGGAGGCCCTCTTTGGCCGACCCATCCAAGCCAAGCCCCAATGAATTAAACTTATTTAATTCATCTATTAAGTCCTCAAAAGACTTAGTCATTTTACGCTTCCGATGCGTCTCTGAAAAATTCAGATTCGACTTATCGTTTGACTCAACCAAACTTAATCTCTCTTGATTGGAAAATCCAATTTTCAACTCATTTTAAATCCCTCGGATTACTCGTAGTGTGTGTGACTAAATAGACTTTCGATTTATGTTGGTCGTCTATAATTAATCAATTATAGAACGATCATGAGTGGCACCTAGTAGTACATCATGATCCCTAATTAATCGAAAGATCAACGGTTGACCTCAGAAATAATTCTGAAACCCTTCAGAAGCTATAATGAATCGTGCCCCATTTCCTTCACCATCTTATACCCACTTGGTTTAGGACATGGTCTATGTGTGTCAGTCCCCACTAGGTTGACTACGTCACACCTAGGCCATGTAACGTTTTCTTGTCCTACGGATTCTAATTACTGTCATGTATTTAAGAGATTCATACTCTGAACATGTCATGCTCTGGCCAGAGGCTTCGAGTAACAATCCGATGATAGGCCTCGGGTATACATCTCCTCGCAAGGAGTGGTGAATCCTTTGTAGGTTGTTCAAACATCTTCGGGCACTTCGGCTTATACCCAATCATCTTGGGTCCACACCTCCTTGGAGATGCTTGCTTAAGATGTCAAAGTATAAGTCTCCATGACCAAGATGACTTGAACACCGCAAGTCAAAGGAACATCGCACTTATGCTACAGTAAGAACTTCACTAACATATCTATATATAGACTACCATATGAAGTTTTACAGTCAGTCACTCCAATGAACTAGTTCCCTTAACTGGCATTCATGTTTATCTCCAGACATCTCAATGTCACCAGCCAGTGAGAATCAGCTGATTAGAGAATAACCCATTCTAGTCTCAATATAATTGATAGTGTCCGTATTTATCAATTCATCGACTAGGGACAATTTCAATACTTCACAATTGCACATGTAGAGATAAACACTAGTTGTGAATTCATCACAAATTCTCTCATGCTGTGAATTGTATTGCAGACATTCAGTAAATGAGTTTAAGATCTCAATCAAATACACAAACATGTATACTCAAATAGTGAATATTCATTTATTAAAATAAATTATTACAATCATAAGGCGATTGCCTTATGACACTTCTCTCATATCACTAACAAACTCCCACTTGGCCTAATGCCAATCGCTACGATACCCAATACCACAGGCTCTAACATGACCCTCAAACTTGCTTTGAGGCAAGGCCTTAGTTAAAGGATCCGCTAAATTCCTTTCAGTGGGAATTTTCTCAATTTGTATATCATTCCTACTTATAATCTCTCTGATTAGATGATAGCGGCGAAGCACATGTTTGGATCGCTGATGAGACCTTGGTTCCTTCGCTTGTGAAATAGCTCCATTGTTGTCGCAGTAAACCGGTATTGCTTCATCAATGGTTGGAACCACACCAAGTTCTGAGACAAACTTCTTGATCTAGACTGCTTCCTTTACTGCTTCTGAAGCTGCAATATATTCCGCTTCCATAGTAGAATCCACTACGGTGACTTGCTTGGAACTCTTCCAACTTATTGTGCCTCCATTCAAAATAAATACGTATCCAGACTGAGATTTGGAGTCATCCTTATCTGTCTGGAAACTAGCATCTGTATACCCACGTATTACCATATCACCTTCTCCATATATTAGGAACACATCCTTAGTGCTTCTTAAGTACTTGAGGATTGTCTTGGTAGCCGCCCAATGATCCACTCCTGGATTAGACTAGTATCTTCTTGTGACGCTCAGAGCATACGATACATCGGGCCTAGTACATAACATAGCATACATGATAGATCCTATCGTGGATGCATAAGGAATCTTATTCATGCAAATCCACTCGTCTTCTATACGCGGACATATAGACTTCGAAAGGTTGATCCCATGTCTGATGGGAAGGTAACCTTTCTTGGATTCCGACATGCTAAACCTTTCTAGCACTCGGTCTTTCATGCAAAAGACCAAGCAACCATTTTGATCTATCTCTATAGATTCTAATCCCAAGGATATAGGTTGCTTCTCCCAGGTCTTTCATGGAGAAAGTTTTGGACAACCAAATTTTAATTGACTGTAAACTGATATATCATTTCCTATAAGCAATATGTCATCGACATATAACACTAGGAATACGACTGCACTCCCACTAACCTTCTTGTACACACAAAGTTCGTCAGGATTTTGTGAGAAATCAAACTCTTTGATTGTCTCATCAAAATGGATGTTCCATCTCCTGGATGATTGCTTTAGTCCATATATGGATCGTCGAAGCTTGCATACTTTGGTTTTATTAACCGATGTGAAACCTTCAGGTTGTATCATGTATACATCCTCAAGCAGGTTTCCATTAAGGAAAGTTGTTTTCACATCCATTTGACATATCTCATATTCATAATGAGCTGCTATGGCCAGGAGCATCCGAATGGATTTAAGCATAACTACTGGCGAATAGGTTTCGTCATAATCAATTCCTTGTTTCTGACGATAACCTTTTGCTACTAATCTAGCCTTAAAGGTAATAACATTACCTTCCATGTCGGTTTTCTTCTTGAAAACCCACTTGCACCCTATGGGCTTAATCCCTTCAGGTGGGTTAACCAAGTCTCATACTTGATTTTTGTACATGGAATCCATTTCCGACTTCATGGCTTCAAGCCATTTATCCCTTTCTGAATTTTTTAGAACATTTTCAGAACTGATAGGTTCGTCATCGTTAATGAGTAACACGTCGTTCGATTCACTTATGAGAAATCCGTATCTATCTGGAATATTGCGTGTCCTATCAGACCTACGAAAAAGTGGTGTTGTTTTAGGTTCAACTGATAGCTCATCATTATGAGTTATTGGTTGTGGGTCTAGACTAGGTGTCTCTGTAATGTCTATTGGAGTTTTTTGAACTTCTTCAAGTTCAATGCTACTCCCACTGTTTTCTTGTAAAAGAAATTCTTTTTCTAGAAATACAGCATGCCTTCGAACAAACACCTTTTGTTTCAAGGGATGATAGAATTGGTAACCTTTCGTTTCCTTAGGATATCCAATAAATAGACATTTATCAGACTTAGCATCCAATTTGTCTGATACAGTCCACTTTACATAAGCAGGACAACCCCATATCTTTAGGTGAGATAAATGAGGTTTCTTACTATTCCACCTCTCATATGGAGTAGTAGAGACTACCTTGGTCGGGTGATAACCACCATTTTTGCTGATTATTTTAGGCTCTTAAATCCATGTTTGATCCACATTTTATATGCTTAAGTTTGTAATTGTATTATGTTTCATGTATTTCTCTTATTTTGTCTTTTAATTCAAATCTTTGTATATTTGGGATAGTTTTGGTACTAAATTTGAATATCATTTTGTAGGCTTCAAATGATCATGGACCTAGATCAAATCGGGTCAGACTTGAGTCAGCATTGGATCCAGATCAAAGGGATCAAGCATTGGATCGATAGGAGCCGTCCATTCCAGAGAATGGCTAGATCTGAGCCATCGTTCAACTTCTGGTCAATCCGAGTTCAAGATAGAATCAATCCTGACCATACATCATGATCTGGAAATTTCAGCCAAATCAGAAGTAATCTGACCGTTGGATCAAGCTCAAGATGATCTAGACCATACATTCAAGAAAAAGGATGATCTGGACCATCCGCCACTGATCTGGTTAATCCGAGCTGGGGACAGGTAGATCAGGACCATTGATTGAGATATGTGGAGTTTGGTTCAGATCTGAAGAGATCCGACCGTTGGATGAAGTCAGATTGATCTCAGACGTCTGTTGCTTCCATCATAACTTGGTCGAACCTAGTGCTGGACTGAACTCAAGCTGAGCTGTAAGTTGTTGGGCTGAACCGATGAGCCAAACCCAACTTCTGAGCTCTGGCTGGGCTGAACTGAACCAAGGCATTGGCTGAACCAAGCTCTGGCTTGGCTGACTGAACCAAACTCAAGCCCAAGCTGAGCCACACCAATCTGTTGGGCTGAGGCATGGGTCAAACCAAAGCTGAATCAGACTGCTGGACCGAACTGACTGAACCTGGACTGAATTCAATTGACTGGCTGAACTCAAGTGCAAGATTGGCTTGGCTGACCGAACCGCTGAAGCCGAGAGAACAAAATGGGATCGCGCAGCCACAGCTAGGGCAGACGGGGGGTTCCCGACTCACACGCAGGCGACTCCACCTTCCTCTTCATCCACCACCATCTCCGACCATTGCACGAAGCTAGGGCTAGGGGGTTTCGAATCTTAGCCGGCCGGAGCTCCATCCGCCGTCACCCTCAAGCCATCGCAAAACAGGAGGGGGTTCCTCTTGTTCTACATCGAGGGGTTCTCATCGACGAGGGGTTCTCATCGAGGGGTTCACCATCATCTCCATCCCGATGTTGGGACCGGGTGCATGTCGACAAGGATACGAGTTCGTAAAATTTAAAATTTTTACGTGCAGTGGAAGAGTTTGCATAAAATAATTTCCTAAATTATTTTAACTTCGTATCTAGCATGCAACCTTATAGTGTATCGACATAATCATGAAATAAAAGTTTGCGGAAAAGTAAACTAATTTACTTTTATACCTCGCGTAACTTGAAGAAAGGGACGAGATCCAACCGTAGCGTCCCTTGGAAGCTTCGCCTCTATTCGCGTCCACGCCGAGTTCTCTTCGGGATGACTTCACAAAGTCACGAGTTTTGTGCCGACGAGAACTACTAGATTCTCGGAAGGCACAACTAGAAGAACAAGAGAATAAATTAGAAACTAACCAATGAAGTAACGGAATCGAATTCCGAGAAGAGAGGAGTCGCTATCCGCTTCTTCTTCTTCTTGTTCGGGTTCTTCTTCTTCTTGGTTGCTCACGCCAACTTCACCCCTTGGATGAAAGCTTGGTGCGCCGGCCCTAATCACAACAATGGGCGCCGGCCCTAAGGGAAGAAGAAGGGAGGGAGAAGAGAATAAAAGAGAGAGAGGGAGAGAGATAATTAATCTCTTGATTAATTGATGTTGTTGTCAATAAAGGGCTAGCCTTTGGGTCCTTTATATAGTAGCAACTCTTTGCTAAGTCTCCCTCTAAACGGAATTAGTTATAAGAAATTTATCCTATAAATTTTCTTAACTAATTATTCCGTTTAAACTAAGTTTTATTATAAACTAATTTATAATAAAACTTATTCTTTTCTCTCTTTAAATTATGGAATAAATTTTATAAGAAATTTATAAACTTTCTTATTATGATAAAATCAATTCATAATTGATTTTATAAAATTAAAATAAACCAATTCATGGATTATTTTAACTTCCATAAAAAGAATAAATTTCTACAAATTTATTTATATAAATTTTCTTTATACAAATTTACTTATCCATAATTTATAAAACAAACCGCGCTAGGTTTATTTTATTAATTAAACCAAAATAAATTGGTTTTATTCTCTCTCTTGGCCGGCCACCCAAAGAGGGATAATACCCTCTTTGGCCGGCCCAAATCGACCCGAACCGGTCGCGAATTAAACTCATTTAATTCGCCCAAAAAGCCTTCAAAAGACTTAGCCATTTTTAGCTTCCATTGCGCCTCTGACTAACTCAGATTCGACTTGTTTCTCTTGATCGGAAAATCCAATTTTCAACTCGTTTTAAATCCCTCGGATTACTCGTATTGCGTGTGACTAAATAGGCTTTCGATTTATGTTGGCCGTCTATAATTAACCCATTAATTATAGAACGATCATGAGTGGCACCTAGTAGTACATCATGATCCCCAATTAATCGAAAGATCAACGGTTTGACCCCAGAAGAAATTATTCTGAAACCCTTCAGCAGCTCTAATGAATCGTGCCTCATTCCCTTCACCACCTTATACCCACTTGGTTCAGGACACGGTCTATGGTGTCAGTCCCCACTGGGCTGACTACGTCACACCTAGCCCAAGTAGTGTCTTCCTCGTCCTTTGGATTTCTAATTACTCTCATGTATTTAAGAGACTCGCACTCTTAACATGATATGCTCTGGCCAGAGGCTTTGAGTAACAATCCGACGATAGGCCTGGGTATACATCTCCTCGCAAGGAGTGGTGAATCCTTTGTAGGCTGTTCAAACATCTTCGGGCACTTCGGCTTATACCCGATCATCCTGGGTCCACACCTCCTTGGAGATGCTTGCTTAAGATGTCAAAGTATAAGTCTCCATGACCAAGATGACTTGAACACCGCAAGTCAAAGGAACATCGCACTTAAGCCGCAGTAAGATCTTCATTGACATATCTACATGTAGATTCCCATATGAAGTCTTACAGCCAGTCACTCCAATGAACTAGTTCCCTTAACTAGCATCCATGTTTATCTCCGGACATCCCAATGTCACCAGCTAGTGAGAATCAGCTGATTAGAGAATAACCCATGCTAGTCTCAACAGAATTGATAGTGTCCATTTTTATCAATTCATCGACTAGGGATAATTTCAATACTTCACAATTGCACATTAGAGATAATCACTAGTTGTGATCCCATCACAAATTCTCTTATGCTGTGAGTTGTATTGCGGACATTCAGTAGATGAGTTTAAGATCCCAATCAAATACACAAAACATGTATACTCAAATAGTGAATTATCATTTATTAAAAATAAATGTTTACATCATAAGGCGATTGCCTTAGGACACTTCTCTCATATCACTAACACCCGATCCACCGTCGGCGATCCATCTCCTTTACAGCAGTTGTTTCCTTCATAGCATTTCTTTTCAGCATTTCCTACTTACAGCAGTTGTTTCCTTCATAACATTTCTTTTCAGCATTTCCTACTTCACAGTAGATCCAACAGCTAGCTTCATCAGAATTGGCAATTCAATTTCGGCATTCCTTCAAGGCAGTTCAATTACTTCACATGCAATTTAGTTTTTCTTCAATTCCAACAGTTCTCCTCCTTCATTTCAACAGCTCTCCAGCATTTTCGGCATCCGGGGCAGCTTCATCCTTCACAGCAGCAACCATTTCATATCACAGAAGCTCAGCTTCAATTTCCTGCGATTAATCCAAGTTTTCATCAGATTTGGTTATTGGTTAATGTAGTAAATGCTATGTGTTTGATTGAGTGAATGTTTATATTTAATGATCTTTCCCCATTTCAATTTGCACTTACTTGAAGAAATTTCAATCATGTCTATCATGTGTTCGATTAAATGCCTCTTAGAACAATTAATTCCAATTGGGATGTTTCTTAGTTGATTAAATCTTGTTTTGTGTTTCTCTTTCTATTGCTTTAAGTTTCACGTCTTCATTCAAATGCAAGTAAGTTAGATTAGACTAGATTTCTTTAATGCTGTAGGTTTTGCTCCATGTCTAGATTTCATTGATGCTTTATTTCTTGAATGCTTCTTTCATATTGTTTTTTTTCTTTACCACAATTGTAGTCATGTTAAATTAGATTTCATTACCTGCACTGTCTTTCCTTAATTAGACTAGATTTTATACTTGCTCTGCTATTCATTTCGTAGTCCTAGCTCTTAAATCCAAAACCCAGTTTCATATCCAAAACCCAAAAGCAATAACATACGATCCTGAAAATTATCATGTACCAACTACATTCGTTGGGAGACGACTCAAGTTACTCTATGCTACATTAGTTTAGAGGAGTTCGATATCTTAATTGTATTTGAAACCGTGACACGACTGAAGCAGCTATCATCGGGACTCTATTTAGTAAGTAAACAGCTGTCTTAAGCGCATAGCCCTAAAAGGATTTTGGAAGAGATGCATGATTCATCATAGATCCAACCATGTCCATCAAGGTTTGGTTACGCATCTCAGATACACCATTATGCTGTGGTGTATATGGCGGGGTCCATTGAGACAATATCCCATTATCCCTAAGATAATCTTGAAACTCTTGACATACGTATTCACCACCCCGATCGGATCGAAGCATCTTAATACTTTTGCCAAGCTGTTTCTCTAATTCACTTCTGAACTCTTTGAATTTTTCAAAAGCTTCAGATTTGTGTTTCGTTAAGAACACATACCCGAATCATGAGTCATCATCGATAAAGGTAATGATGTAGCTATAGCCTCCTTGTGCAAGAGTTGACATTGGTCCACATACATCAGTATGTATTAGACCAAGCAATTCTCCCACTGGTTTACCTTTTTCGAAAAAGGGTAATTTGGTCATCTTGCCATTTAAGCATGATTCGCATGTATCAAATGAACCGGGTTCAAATGATTCCAGAATTCCACATCGGTGTAATTTGGTCATGCGTTTCTTACTTACATGGCCAAGACGACAATGTCACATATAAGAGTCTATTTGATTATCTATTCGAGCACGTTTGTTGCTAACTTCGATATTGAAAACGTCACCGGATAAATCTAACATGTAGATACCATTGCATAAAGTTCCGGTCCCATAAAGAATACCATTTAAAGTTATGTAACAGCAATTGTTACTAAAAGTTAAATGATAACCCTTTTCATTCAAGCATGAAATAGATACAATGTTCTTTATTAACGAAGGAACAAAATAACAATTATCCAATTCTAAGATAAGTCCAGTAGGGAGCTTTAGCAAATATGTTCCGATGGCAACAGCAGCAATCTTTGCTCCATTTCCAACTTGCAAATTCGCTTCTCCCTTGACGAGTCTTCTTCTATTCCTTAGCCCCTGTATGTCATTCATATATGTGAACTACACCCAGTATCAAGTACCCAGGTGTCCGAGGAAATAGAGTGGCATTCAATAACGAAGGTACCTGAAGAGGATGGGACATCGGATGCCTTCTTCTTCAGGGACTCAAGATAAACCTTGCAGTTTCTTCGCCAGTGGCCCTCCTTGTCGCAGTGATGGCAAGTGCCTTTTGGTGCCTTTTCAATCTTTTTGGCCTTTTTCTTCCTTCCCTTATTTTGTTCTTTGGGTTTCCTCTTAGAGCCTTTCTTTGAGGAACCAACTAACAGTACCGTCTTCTGATCCTGCTTTACAGAAGGCTCTACAGTCTTCAGCAGGTTAAGCAACTCAGGAATGGTAGTCTCCAATTTGTTCATCCGATAGTTCATCACAAACTGTGAGTAACTCTTAGGCAAACAATGCAGAATTAAGTCAATACATAGTTCGTGATCCATTGCAAATCCGAGTGTGCCTAGTCGCTCAATGTACCCCAACATCTTCAACACAAACTGTAAAACAGAAGTGTCTTCCTGCATCTTAGAGGTGAAGAGGAGTCTGGAGACCTCAAACCTTTCGGATCTCGTCTGCTCGTCAAACAACGCATGAAGATGGAAGATGATGGTATGAGCATCCATATGCTCATGCTGCTTTTGTAGCTCAGGTACCATAGCAGCCAGTATGATGCAACTCGCAAGTTCAGAATTGGCCACATGTTTCTGATAGCCACTAACTGGTCTGGAGTTGCATCATCAGGAGGATGGTTGGGAAGTTGTTCTTCAAGGACATAAGCAAGCTTTTCTGCCTTGAGGACTATCCTTAGGTTTCGAAGCCAGTCCATGAAGTTTGGCCCAGTCAGCTTATTGGTGTCCAAAATGGAACGCAAATTCAGAGAAGACATTATCAAGTGATTATCCTAGAAATACAAATTGAGGTTATGTGATGAGAATGATAAAGAATGCATCAATATACATTAATTAAATCCTATTTATTTTTCGAATTGAATAACCCTTTTTATCAATTCGGGAGATCATAGGAACATCTCCAAATAGGTTGATATCCAACCATAGATAAGAACAACCATGGCTAGAGTCCATCAAGTTATTCTTAGCTATGAAGGTAGGTAATTATAGCGATTACATATTATACATATGTAACTATCACATTATGCTATCAACTAATTAAATGTTTGCATAAATCATTGCGTTGTTAACTCATTAACAAGTATGCAACAATATACACAGCACCCAACTGCACCTCTCTTTACATCGACCTTGGCTGTGGCACAACAAATCGATGCTCCAAGCTTAAGGCTGACCCATTAATCAAGAAATAGTTTTAATATGGTTGGAGCTTATTTAACCGTTTAGTCAGACTTAGATGTGTCCAACAACCAAAACTAAGGATTGACCTCTGACTCCAACTATATTAATCATAAACTAATTCCATGGTTTGAACATGTTGAGGTTCAAGCCGGGCATGGATGTGTCCATCAACCCAAACGAGAAACAAAACTCCGGTTCTAACCATATTAATGGAAGGTGTTGGCCTTAATATTTTGTAAGGGGTTTTGGGTCTCATCCTTTTCTTTTATGCACATTCATGACATATAATTTTGTCATGTTCTAACGATTTCGTTAATAAAGTATGTATGTGACTTAATTTATCAAGTCTCATTAATTGAATTAGGAACCAGATTTCCTAATTCTAATTTCATACTTTATTCAAGGAATTGTTTTGGGAAACAATTTCCTGCATTATCATAATCAATTTCGGAAATAATATATTTAAGACTTTGATTTCTCTAAATCAAATCTTATTAAATTAAGAGATAAATTCCCTTAATTCAACCACATATTATTTTCATGAAAATCTTATTTAAGGAAATATACTCTATAGGAAACAATTTTCCTAATTAATTTTCAAGACAATAATATGTAAGGACATCACCTCATAAATCAAATAAGGAAATTATCGTTTGAGAATCACCTCAAAAATTTCCAAGATTTGATCACATATTTTATTTATGGAAAATTAATATCAATAACTTAATTTGGATGGCTACCCGAGGCTCAATCCAAATTAACCATTTGACAATTTAAATTCAATATAGGAAATTTAATTATAACAACTAACTTTAAATTGGACGGCTCCCTGAGGCTCAATCCAAAATAAAGAATTTTATAAATTATTTAATTTTCAATTATAAATTTAAATGCCAATTAATATTCCCATAATTTGTCTAGAGTTACTTGAAAGAAAGTTCCCAAAATTGCGAGCTTTTAATAAATGAAAAGTTTCTAAAAATAAAAGGTTTTCAGAATAATTGTAAGTTTCTGGTACAAAGAAAACTTACGTTTTTCCAAAATTAGAAAATTTTCGAAATAGGAAATTTCCAAAATTGGAAAGTTTCCAAAAATGGAATGTTTTCACAATTATCATAAAATTTCAGAAACAGAGATATTTCAAAAGTTTGCGAAATTTCATGAGGATTTCCAAACTTTGAAATTCCATAGTCGAAAATTTACCATAATTGGAAAGTTTCCATAATTGAAAATTTTTCCAAAATTGAGATCATGATAAAGCTTTCTGCAAAACAATTATATGATTAAGTCGAACACAAACCTCGGCTCTGATACCACTGTTGGGTCCGGGTGCATGTTGACATGGATGCAAGTTCGTAATTTTAAAATTAATTACGTGCACCGGAAGGTTTAGCATAAATAATTTCTCTAAATCATTTAACCACACATCTAAGCATGCAAGTTTATCTTGTGTAGACATGATCATATATTTAAATTTTTTGCAGAAACGTAAACTAATTTACATATTACCTCGCGTAACTCGAAGGAAGGGACGAGATCCAACCGTAAGCGTCCCTTGAAAGCTCCGCCGCTATTCGCGTCCACGCTGAGTATCTTCGGGATGACTTCGCAATGCCACGAGTTTCGTGTTCTCGAGAACTACTAGATTCTCCGAGAATGCGACGAGAAAAACCAAGAGAGAAGTCAGAAGACTAACCACAAATGGATGGCCGGCTTGTGCTCCTTCTTGGGGCTGGTTGGCGCACGACAATAAGGGGAGTAGAGAAGGAGAGAAAGAGAGGGAGAGAGCCTATGTCTTCATCTCTATAATTCCCACCCAAGCCTTGCCTTGGGTCCTTTATATAGTGGCCTCTCAACCATCAAGCCTCTCAAATATGGAATAACTTATTCCATCATGCCAAGTTTGATTTTATATCATGGTTAAAATCATATTTTAATTCATGATAAAAATCAATCAAGTCTCTTCTCTCTTATGGAATAAATTTTCTTATCATGGTAAATCAATCCATGATTGATTTTATAAAATAAACCAATCCATGGTTCATTTTAATTTTCATGAAAAATAAACCAAACCTTGGTTTATTATATAAAAAATTTATATCATCCATAATTTTATAAAACAAACCACACTTGGTTTATTTTATAAATTGAACCAAAAACTTGGTTCTCTCCCTTTATTGTGGCCGGCCAAGCAAAGAGGATGGAGGCCTTCTTTGGCCGGCCCATCCAAGCCAAGCCCCAATGAATTAAACTTATTTAATTCATCTATTAAGTCTTCAAAAGACTTAGCCATTTTACGCCTCCGATGCATCTCTGAAAAATTTAGATTCGACTTATCGTTTGGCTCAACCAAACTTAATCTCTCTTAATTGGAAAATCCAATTTTTGACTCGTTTTAAATCCCTCGGATTACTCGTAGTGCGTGTGACTAAATAGACTTACGATTTATGTTGGCCGTCTATAATTAATCAATTATAGAACGATCATGAGTGGCACCTAGTAGTACATCATGATCCCTAATTAATCGAAAGATCAACGGTTGACCTCAGAAATAATTCTAAAATCCTTCAGAAGCTATAATGAATCGTGCCCCATTCCCTTCACCATCTTATACCCACTTGGTTTAGGACATGGTCTATGTGTGTCAGTCCCCACTAGGCTGACTACGTCACACCTAGCCCAAGTAACGTTTTCTCGTCCTACGGATTCTAATTACTCTCATGTATTTAAGACATTCATACTCTGAACATGTCATGCTCTGGTCAGAGGCTTTGAGTAACAATCCGACGATAGGCCTCGGGTATACATCTCTCGCAAGGAGTGGTGAATCCTTTGTAGGCTGTTCAAACATCTTCGGGCACTTCGGCTTATACCCAATCATCCTGGGTCTACACCTCCTTGGAGATGCTTGCTTAAGATGTCAAAGTATAAGTCTGCAGTAAGAACTTCACTGACATATCTATATGTAGACTACTATATGAAGTTTTACAGCCAGTCACTCCAATGAACTAGTTCCCTTAACTAGCATTCATGTTTATCTCCGGACATCTCAATGTCACCAGCCAGTGAGAATCAGCTGATTAGAGAATAACTCATGCTAGTCTCAACAGAATTGATAGTGTCCGTATTTATCAATTTATCGGCTAGGGACAATTTCAATACTTCACAATTGCACATGTAGAGATAATCACTAGTTGTGAATTCATCACAAATTCTCTCATGCTATGAATTGTATTGCGAACATTCAGTAAATGAGTTTAAGATCTCAATCAAATACACAAATATGTATACTCAAATAGTGAATATTCATTTATTAAAATAGATGATTACAATCATAAGGCGATTGCCTTAGGACATTTCTCTCATATCACTAACAAGATAGATATGCATGGCTCAACAAAATAGCTAAATAAGCTATAAAGAAACAACATGATACAATCTCCACAGGAATATCAGAATATGCATAACTGAAAATAACAACTGACTGTACATACTAGAAATCTGTCTATCTATACCATAAAAGACTCGTACCGACACGAGCAAGCGCAGGGTCATCAAACCACACATAAGTATATCCTGTACATGCATGTCAAACAAGTGCAGCAAATAAATGCAGCAATCACAATCAAAATACACAATGCATCATATGCACATGATGCAATGTCATGGTCACACCCCAACACCAGTCAAGCCACCGAGACAAGCGATACTGTGTCGGACGAGTGGGTAGAGTTGTGACACTGTACGCACCCTGCTATCACTGCTCCTAAGTGACCGAGTGGACAGGATGTTGGCAGGGGACCACCCCCTAACCCATGTATATATGAGGGAGCGTCGCTCTCATCTCCTCTGGTCTATGGGAAGAGAAGGGATCCCTGGTTGCTACCATGCACCGGAACCACACTCCAAATAGTGACCGTGTGGAGCAATACTGGGCAAATGCACACACCCAACGGTATCCACTAACCCATGAGTGGTCGTGTGTGTATATCATGTACCGGAAGACGATTGGCTCAACCACAAGGGAGTCGCTGATCGCCAGCATGCAACAGTGCAGGTATGGTGCATGACTCAAACACATGCAACCCCTACCAGGTCATCATACATAACTCAACATAACATTCACAGGTCGATCACAGGTATAATAACCTAACCATCATGTATCTAAGTGCACATGCAAGTAATAACAGAATCTGTTAGATCGAGAGAAAACGATAGAGGGGGGTGAATATCGTAAGTCGTTTCGGATTTGAAAAATAGAATACGCAGTGGAAAAATTAGAAACAAAATAACACATGAACACCAAGATTTTACTTGGTTCGGAGTCGCGGTCGACTCCTACTCCAAGGCCCATGGTCGTTGACCGTTTATTTGGGGCAATTATATATATGCGCAAAGAGTTTTACAGAAGGATTACATTGTAGTATAAAACAAATGAAATGACAGCTCTTTGTTACCGACGTCCGGTGTGGAATGTATCTCGGAGCAGAGGGACGTTGTCGGCACTTGTATCTCGAGTTGGGAGGTTTCTGGAGCAGAGCGCTTGAGTAGAAGAGCGTGTTTGCATTGGAAAACTTGTTGTTCGAAGCCTTGGGGTCGAGGGGCTTTTTATAGCCTCCTGGGGCGTCCTGAACGTTGGGGGAGCCCCCCCCCCCCCACGTGTCACCCGATCCGAACAAATCTCGGTCAGCCCTTATCCCACTCGAATAGAGCTGAGAGTTGACTGTGGGGGCGCCCGGGACGCTAGGGGCGCCCTGGTTGACCCTTTCCGTGGGCTTCTCGGCTGGATAACCTTTATCCACATCGTTAGCTTGAGCTCGGGCGCCCTGGGCACTGGGGGTGCCCGGGAGCACGAGGGCGCCCGGGAGCATGGGGGCGCCCCGCCCAGTAAGCTTCCGAACCGTACTCTTGCTTAACTTGTTTTGCCATCACCTTGGGGGCGCCTGGGACACTGGGGGCGCCCTACTCAGCTGTTGCCTCTCTCCTTTGAGACGTTCTGAGCTGCAGACACTCATTCCTTCGGTCCTGCATCCAGGGTTAGTCCAAAACAACATAAAGCAATCAAGTATTAGTTTTATACAGCCTTAGCTGTCTTGGTTCTGACTTTGGGTCTCCCAAATGGAGCCCTAGGTCGAACCGACGCTTACAGTTCCCTCGACGGGGAACGCGTCCTCACCGACTCCTCTCAGGAGAATTTGCCTGTTGCCAACCGGCTCCTCCGGTTGGACTTTTGCCCAGCAGTCCTTCGCCAGGTGCCTAGCTGTCCTTCGCTAGGTCCTCAGTACCAAGCAGTCCTTCGCCTGGTGCCTAGCATTCCTTCGCTAGGTCTTCGACTCCTAGCAGCCCTTCGCTAGGTGCACAGTTGCCCTTCGCTGGGTCTTCAATTCCAGGCAGCCCTTCGCCTGGTGCCTAGCAGTCCTTCGCTAGGTCATTGATTCCAGACAGTCCTTCGTATGGTGCCTAGCAGTCCTTCGCTAGGTCTTCAATCTGCACACTTAAGTAGCATGTTAGACAAACAAAACATCTTATCTTTTGAACCCTTTGCCATTGATCAAAACACAGGTTCGACTTGGGTGCTGTCTGCACCAACAGAATCAACCAATGTAGATATCAGGTGACATACCACAATAACTCAATCAGTCCATATCTAGACACACGTGCAAGTATGACCAGAATCAACCAATGCAAATATCAGGTGACATGCCATAAAACCCAACCATTCCATATCTAGACACACGTGCAAGTATGACCAGAATCAACCAATGCAACCATACAATGGTATGCTAATCCCTATCCACAAACTCATGCACATACCAATGCTATACAGAATCAGATAGCAAATAAACGAGACTGTATAGAAGAAAATTTAGATCATATCCAAGGTCAAACATAAGTATCAAGCAGGATAACAAAACGGTAGCAGATAAAGGTCAATATCAGCCTAATGCATCAACAACAAATAACCATGCATAAAGATAACATGGATCTAAAGAAGACAAGCAAGAAGTACCCGCCTTAAAGTGAAGATGCTCGTATCCAAAGAGAACCTCCCGTCCAATATTGAGCAATGATAAATCCAAGTCAAGTCCCTATATCAAGGGCATAAGTTTAGGTACAATACACATAAATCTTAGCTAAACTAACTCCCTTAATTAATTAGGATCGTCTTAATTCATAACATTCATTACTTAACTCTTAATTAATGATTGATCACTATTTGATTGATAACCTCTCAATTAAACCTAGGTTTTAAACAAACCTTAAATAGCCAACAACCTACTATTTCAATCCGATGAAACACATTTTCAGATCAGAACAACCTATTGTTCAATTCATACACTATAACCATCTCAAAACCAAAATCCAATTCCAAACCTTCACTCTAAATCAGAAAGTTGGTTCCTCCCTTACAAGCTCACAGCCAAATTTGGAAATCTCCAACTACAATCAAACAACACAGTTTGCTTCAACTCCTAATGGAGCTCACGGCAAAAGCATAGGTAATCAATGAATCAAGCCTCTACCAAAGCCCAAAACCGAATCAGTATCCAATACACAGTTCATTCACCAGCTGATCTTCATAATCCATCCAATTCAAGATTCAATCCAAGCAAATCCCGTCACCAACCAATCTGCTATCAAAATCCACATAAAGTAGAACACTTCCATATCCAAAGACTGATCCAAGAAAACGAAACCAAGAACGAAGAAAACTCAGTTATATCTACTAATCCAACAGAACCATCAGCAAATTACATTCCAATCTGATGCTAAAGTAAAATTCCACTCTAACAATTAATTCTCAAAGAACCCCTACCAAATCCAAGGCTTACGGCAACCTGAAAACAAAACCAAGAAACCTTACCTGAACTCTCCCACGAACAACGCCTCTGCCTTGACCCCGATCACCGGTCCAACCCTAGGATGTGAGATCTGGTGAAGGAGACGAGGTGTAAAAGGCCTTGGAAGAAGAAGATCGTGGCCTCCAAGGGCTTCAATCGCGTAGTGGAGAACAGGGGAAGGAGGAGTATAGGGAATCGACCAAATTCATGGTGGACGGAGGAGAAGGAGAGGGAGGTAGACGCGTTAGAGCTCGATTGCGCGCGTGGAGCAGATGGATCGTGATGTGGCTTACGGGTGGAGGCGGAATGAATTAGGGTTATATCCTTTTGTGATGCAAATTTGCATTTTAGTCCCTGTACTTTAGGATATTACAATCTAACCTTTAATTTCTAAAATATATGCATTTAACCCCTTAGTTTAGGTTATTACTTCCTCCCCTTTTAAAGTTTGGATTTATTCACACTTAAGCCCTCAAAACTTAAGTTTCAAAGTGATATAACCCTCTACTTTTAATTTGGGGGCTCGAAAATCGTAAATCTTTTACCGAATGATTTCCTGGATCGCGTCCAAAAGTATCGGATTTAACATTCTCCCCCACTAACAAAAAATTTGGTCCCCAAATTTCATCATTCCTCACATGGCAACATCTAACCATTCGTATGTAGTACTACATGGGTACAGTAGGCCATCCAAACCCCTGTTCAATCATCTCAACAACTGAATAAACATGTATGCTACCTAGGTGAACATGTAGGGGTATCGAACTCGAATCTTCCATTCAAGCTCCCAACCCTAACATCTTGAAACTCGAGAACCCAGTAAATCTAGTGGTCTTCCATAACCACTGATTAATGACCAACTTTCCTCTAGCTAGTAGTGACAACCCTAGACCCTAGACCACATGATCTAATCGTAGGCATCCTCTAGACCCCGTCCAAATGTATCCATGATAGACACAAAACAAAACACTACCCAAGGCACTCAATTCTAAGATCATTGGCGCCAAATCTATACTCCGTTCCTCAGACGTAAGACATCAAATCCATGAGTATCACCCAGATATCCTCAAGTCAATAACAACCTCCAATCCTCACATGTCATATATATATTCTCCACTAGATCGTCAGCAGATAACATATAGTTATAAATTCCGCCAATATGTTATACCATATACTACCATCACTAACAAACTTCCAAACAATCAATCATAAAAAGATCATATATCTACTAAATAATCCATCAAAAATCTACAAATCAGACAGATCCATATCCACTAATAGAATTCTCAAAATACAACATAACATAGAGATTCGTCAATCTCAATCCACCTCTCAACACCATAACGAGATCACACATCCCGATGTACTATCGAGATTATCAAACCACGAACACTAAATCTATGAGTCAAAATCTCTCATAAAATCGTGTAGCAATGCGCTAGTCGACCAACCATGGCCTCGTAACCCAATATTCTCCGGTTCTTTCACTCAAGGTTCAAAACCTATAAGTTCCAACTCCATAACCTAGAGATACGCTACCTCTCAAGAATATCTTAACATAATCACAATATGATTCTTATCTTCCACCCTGAGATGACCTAGTCTCGTAAGTGATTTACCTCAGCGTAAATCATAAGTACGAAGGTACCTCCTTGGTTATCCAAACCAAGTACACACGATAACCCGTAGGTGCCAAGCAACTAGCTTCACACTTCTTTATATCATCGTAAGCCACTATCAAACTGTACCTTCTTAGTCATCAACCAGGTACAGGTGATCCATGGTCGAAGTTCCCATAGAATAAAATGTATCCCTCTGCTGATATCCATGCTAATATATAGCCCATGCTACCCTTTTATATCATTATAAGTCATGTACCTTAAACGTGCCTTCTAGGTCACCTAACCAGGCATGTGCAACCCAAAGGTTTGAAATTTCTTGCACTAGGATGAGTCCATCCTATACTGATCGAGCCAACTACGGTAAGCAGCTCTAGTTCTCACCCAACTAATAATAGCTGGTACAAGTAAATGAATAGTGAGATCTAGGAAAAATCAAAATCCTTATCCGCCAATAGGTTGTCGACATATTCGACCTTAGATGTCTGATTCAACAATCGAGGCTACTAGAGAATTAAAATTCTCTGCTCCAAGATCTCATCTGCAATATGTCACTAATCACTCACATGAACGAAGTCTACATATATCTATCCATCCAATAAGAATATATGATTCCACCATGCTGGGATAATCTAACCAATCCAAACTCTAATAGTGAATACTAAAAGTAGGATATACCTTTTGCCACCTGGAGATGTCCCGTTGTCGCCATGTCCAAGAGTACAAAACTCATCGAGAAAATGACTCCGAAAAATCCGAAATGTACTCGGGTTGTTCACCTCAAACCCGAGCTCCAATACCTACCGAGTCGGTATCAGATACAACTCCGAAAATCCACAAAACATAAATAGGCATCTGAAACCTGTTCTGATACCAAAATAAATTAGTACAAGATAGATAACAAAAATCCACAAGTCCTCAAGGTATCCGGCAATCTGGGCTCTGATACAAAAATAAATTGGTATCAGATAAACACCGTAAATACTCGAGGTATCTCGCAACCTGAGCTCTGATACCAAAATAAATTGTCACGCCCCGAGACCATTGGACCCGATGATCCAATATAAAATCGGACAGCATCTCCCCTGTCTAGAGGACAATTTACACAAACATACAACACACGCAGTTTAAAATTTGGTCTCAGGCCTCAACACAGATATATATAATATAGAAATAATGACAACGCAATATAAAACACCCTAACAACTCACCTGAGCTGCCTCTAGGGCAGGCGCGCAGCAAAACCACATCACAAAAGTCCAACAAAGGACTCAAAATACAATACCGCACGAATAAATCCATTACAAGCCCACGGTAACAAAATGAAATACAAAGCATAGACAATGCTATCAAAAGAAAACAAAACCAGCGGAAGCTCCCATCCAAATGGAGTCGTGGGGACCCGGGACTGGCAACTAGACTCCTCCGGTGAGCTATAAACCTGAAAACAAAAATATTACGACGGGTGGTGAGTCCAAGTAGACTCGCGGGTATATAGATAGATATGCATGGCTCAACAAAATAGCTAAATAAGCTATAAAGAAACAACATGATACAGTCTCAATAGGAATATCAGAATATGCATAACTAAAAATAACAACTGACTGTATATACCATAAATCAGTCTATCCATACCATAAAAGACTTGTACCGACACGAGCAAGTGCAGGGTCATCAAACCACACATAAGTATATCCTGTACATGCATGTCAAACAAGTGCAGCAAATAAATGCAGCAATCACAATCAAAATGAACAATGCATCATATGCACATGATGCAATGTCATGGTCACACCCTAACACTAGTCAAGCCACTGAGACAGGCGATACTGTGTCGACCGAGTGGGTAGAGCTGTGACACTGTACGCACCCTGCTATCACTGCTCCTAAGTGACCGAGTGGACAGGATACTGGCGGGGGACCACCCCCCCTATCCCATGTATAAATGAGGGAGCATCGCTCTCATCTCCTCTGGTCTATAGGAAGAGAAGGGATCCCTGGCTGCTACCACGCACCGGAACCAACCTCCAAATAGTGACTGTGCGGAGCAATACAGGGCAAATGCACACACCCAACGGTATCCACTAACCCATGAGTGGTCGTGTGTGCATATCATGTACCGAAAGATGATAGGCTCAACCACAAGGGAGTCGCTGATCGCCGGCATGCAACAGTGCAGGTACGGTGCATGACTCAAACACATGCAACCCCTACCAGGTCATCATACATAACTCAACATAACATGCTCAGGTCAATCACAGGTATAATAACCTAATCATTATGTATCTAAGTACACATGCAAGTAATAACAGAATCAACCAATGCAGATATCAGGTGACATACCACAATAACCCAATCAGTCCATATCTAGACACACGTACAAGTATAACTATAATCAACCAATGCAAATATCAGGTGACATGCCACAATAACCCAATCAGTCCATATCTAGACACACATGCAAGTATGACCAGAATCAACCAATGCAACCATACAATGGTATGCTAATCCCTATCCACAAACTCATGCACATACCAATGTTATACAGAATCAGATAGCACATAAACGAGACTGTATAGAAGAAAATTTAGATCATATCCAAGGTCAAGCATAAGTATCAAGCAGGATAACAAAACGGTAGCAGATAAAGGTCAATATTAGCCTAATGCATCAACAACAAATAACCATGCATAAAGATAACGTGGATCTAAAGAAGACAAGCAAGAAGTACCCGCCTTAAAGTGAAGATGCTCGTATCCAAAGAGAACCTCCCGTCCAATACTGAGCAACGATAAATCCAAGTCAAGTCCCTGTATCAAGGGCATAAGTTTAGGTACAATACACATAAATCTTAGCTAAACTAACTCCCTTAATTAATTAGGATCGTCTTAATTCATAACATTCATTACTTCACTCTTAATTAATGATTGATCCCTATTTGATTGATAACCTCTAAATTAAACCTAGGTTTTAAACAAACCCTAAATAGCCAACAACCTACTATTTCAATCCGATGAAACACATTTTCAGATCAAAACAACCTATTGTTCAATTCATACACTATAACCATCTCAAAACCAAAATCCAATTCCAAACCTTCACTCTAAATCAGAAAGTTGGTCCCTCCCTTACAAGCTCACAGCCAAATTTGGAAATCTCCAACTACAATCAAACAACACAGTTTGCTTCAACTCCAAATGGAGCTCACGGCAAAAGCATAGGTAATCAATGAATCAAGCCTCTACCAAAGCCCAAAACCGAATCAGTATCCAATACACAGTTCATTCACCAGCTGATCTTCATAATCCATCCAATTCAAGATTCAATCCATGCAAATCCCGTCATCAACCAATCTGCTATCAAAATCCACATAAAGTAGAACACTTCCATATCCAAAGACTGATCCAAGAATACGAAACCAAGAACGAAGAAAACTCAGTTATATCTACTAATCCAACAGAACCATCAGCAAATTACATTCCAATCTGATGCTAAAGGAAAATTCCACTCTAACAATTAATTCTCAAAGAACCCCTACCAAATCAAAGGCTTACGGCAACCTCAAAACAAAATCAAGAAACCTTACCTGAACTCTCCCACGAACAACGCCTCTGCCTTGACCTCGATCGTCGGTCCAACCCTAGGAGGTGAGATTTGGTGAAGGAGATGAGGTGTAAAAGGCCTTGGATGAAGAAGATCGTGGCCTCCAAGGGCTTCAATCGCGTAGTGGAGAACAGGGGAAGGAGGAGTATAGGGAATCGACCAAATTCATGGTGGAAGGAGGAGAAGGAGAGGGAGGTAGACGCGTCGGAGCTCGATCGCGCGCGTGGAGGAGATGGATCGTGAAGTGGCTTACGGGTGGAGGCGGAATGAATTAGGGTTATATCCTTTTGTGATGCAAATTTGCATTTTAGTCCCTGTACTTTTGGATATTACAATCTAACCTTTAATTTCTGAAATATATGCATTTAACCCCTTAGTTTAGGTTATTACTTCCCCCCTTTTAAAGTTTGGATTTATTCACACTTAAGCCCTCAAAACTTAAGTTTCAAAGTGATATAACCCTCTACTTTTAATTTGGGGGCTCGAAAATCGTAAATCTTTTACCGAAAGATTTCCTGGATCGCGTCCAAAAGTATCAAATTTAACACTTTGCTTTTGTTTAGTTATTCAATTCCTATGTTATTATTTTTCATTAACTAATGAATATCTTTATTAAGAAAGAACAAAATATTAAGTTTATCTTGTAAGGGTAATTCACCCCCCTCTTGCCGACCACACCATCCCTAACATGTGGTATTAGAGCCAGGACGTTCCAGAAGGACTAACCACCATCTAAAGGACATACAAAATAGTAAGACTAATTATCTAGCTGCCAATGTTTGAGGGGGAGTTCACTACTTTGAAGCAAAAATACAGGTATTTTTTAAAAATGACTTTCATTTATTACTAATAATAAAAAATGGTTTGGTAGTTTCTAAAGTGACTGATAATAAAGAAAAATACGAGAGCCTATGGACGAAAAAGGAGCATGCAGATTTTGTAGAAAATGGGAAAGCAAAATTCCATCTACTAACTTTAATACATGCGTAAGAAGTCAACTGAATTGGGACTTACTAATCAGTGAAGAAACATTGGGAAAAGATCCTGGAACTCCACGACGGTACTTTTAAACAAAGCTAACAAAACGATATCTGCTAGGCAACCACCTCAGTAACCTCCGAATGGAAGAAGGTGAATCAGTTGCCCAGCTGCATGCCAAAATCGAAGAGCTGATCACAGGACTTAAGAACCTTGGAGAAACGGTAACGAGTCACGACAGACAGAGGTATGCTTTAAATGCATTCCCAAGGACCCCAGACTGGACTTCCATAATAGACCATTCTTCATTTCTAAGGATCTTGAGGTAAGTACCTTAGAACAATTATTTTTGATATTAGAACTTCACGAATCTCGATGCGCAAGAAAGAGTAACATGGACAACATAGCCCTAAGCACAAGGAGGATCCAAGACGAGGAGGAATCTTCAGAAGATAAAGAAGACACGACAATCCAAAGCAAAAGAAGATCCGTTGCTACAATTGTGAGGAAGAAGGGCACATCAAGGAGAACTGCCTGAGGCTTAATAAAGTGCAGGGCAAGAAATATTCCCCAAAGCAAAAGAAGATCCGTTGCTACAATTGTGAGGAAGAAGGGCACATCAAGGAGAATTGCCCGAGGCTAAAGGTTAACAAATCCAACAAGGCCAAACACAAGAACCTAAAAGTCATATGTCATGAATCATCATTAAATGATTCTGATCTCATAGAACATGTCAGACTTGCGCTAATGACCACCCATGAAGAAGAAAAAAGCATCAATGAAGGGGGAGCCACATCTGAAGATAGCAGCGACGAAGGGGGAGCTTTGTATTCGAAAAAGACATGGTTTGTGAGGTATGTTTTCTACCTCCTGATAAACTTTATTTAGGTATTAAGGCAATGATGAAATCGATATGAAAATTAAAAACTAAAAATTTAGAATTGAAAAAACAACCAACATCTTCATGGCCACTTGAAATGTTTGACAAATTGAAACATGAAAATGAAAAGTTAAAGGAAGAAATTGAAGTATTCAAAAATCATGTATGCTCATAAGTTCCAAGTTCTAAATTTAGATATACTCGAGGATTAAGTTGTATTTACGGTATCACAGGGGCCAAATTATAAAAATTTCTAAAACTCATATTCCACCTAAATTTTTGATTAATCATGTTAGAAACAATTTATTTTAGGTCCCAAAATCTGTACTAAATTATTAGATTTTATTTACTACTTGCTTGTCAATTATTAATTAATATTCTTTTTGGTAATTAATACTTTATTTGTAATCTTTTTAAATTTTTTTTTGAAGATATAACTGTGGGATCATTGTAATCGATAGAGGAGGGGGGCGGGGGTAAATAGCCATTACGTAAAATTTTTCGAAAAAAATCAGAACACAGCGGAAGAATTAAAAAGCACAACACTTACACGATTATGTTTACTTGGTTCGGAGTCTTTGACGACTCCTACTCCAAGGCCCATAGTCCTTGACTGTTTTTGTTGGGCAATTCTATAAGTTACAAAAGTATTACAACAATGCAAATCGAGTACAGAACTTGAACAACGAATAAACTCTACCGACGACACCGGAAGGATCACAGAATGTCTTGGGCGGCGTGTCATCGATCTTGATCGTTTGCGGCATGGAAGAACTCGAGCATGAAGGAATTCTAAAGAGCGTTGGCATGCTTGAGTTGCAAGAAAGCTTCTTTGTGTTGAATGAAATTGATGCTGGAAAGCAAGGGGTGAAGCCCCTTATACATAGAGTTCTTGGGCGCTTGAGGCTTATGGGGTGCCTAACAAGTGTCGCGAATCCGGCACGTCATTATCAGCAGACTCAACCAAACTCCTATCCTCTGGTCTTGGGCGCCTGATGGCTCACGGGAACCTGAGTCACTGACGTGCCAACCATTGAACTCACCCGTTGGAACAATCCATCTGGGGCGCCTAATAGTTATCAGGCGCCTAACTTCTCGGGCGCCTGATTCCTCTCAGGTGCCTAGGATGTAGTAGTAAAGAACTCCTCACTCCTACAACCAGGGTTAGTCCAAGAACAATATATAACATAAATAATTGAATAAATCACAGTCGGAGCTGTCTTGGTTTTGACTTTAGATTTCAAAATGAAACTCTTGGTCGAACTGACGCCTACTATTCCCTCTTCTGGGGAATGCGTCCTCACCTACTCCTCTTAGGAGAAGTTACCTTTTGCCAACCAGCTCCTCCGGTTGGACTTTTGCTCGGCCTCTGAGACTGTCGGATCTCGAGACGTTCGTTCCTCAACTTGCCTCTACCTCTGTCCGTAATCCTCGCTCGGCTAAGACTCCTGCCCAATCTTCCGGATCAGGACTTAATTACCCAGTCCACGACCAGTACTTCTTGCTCAACCCTACAGGTCATGACTTCGTGCCTAGGTGAACTAGGACTTTTTTGCACACTTGGTAAATCCATTAGGCAACAACACATACTTAACTTTGAACCCTTTGCCATTACCAAAACCAGGTTCGATCTGGTGCTTCCGGCACCAACATTCTCCCCCTTTTTGATTTATGACAACGCTGCTCAAAAGTTATCTTAAAAAAGATAGAAGACATATGATAATTATGTACCAGAATGAAAGAACAAGTAGATTTTCTACTCTCCCCCTTAATCAGTTCTCTCCCCCTTTTTCCTTAGAATTAATTTTTGAAAAAACTTAGCAGAAATTCGAAACAATGCTTAAGGATTTCTTTTAGTTTGAAAGTCTCCCCCTAAAGCTTTTGAAAATATGCAATTTTTTTATTTTGAAAGTTTTTCCAAAAAGACTTTGAGAAAAACAGTTTTGAAAAATTACTAACTTAAAGTTTTTCTCCAACAGAATTTTCTGAATTGAATTATATTTTCTAAAAATAACTTTTCAGGAAATAAACTTTTCTTTTTTGAAGAAAAGTTTGAGTAACAAACTGAAAAGATTATTTTTTGGTAAAAAATAATTTTAACTTAATTTTTTTTTAAACTTGATTTTTTCGAAACCAAGGAAAAAATTACTTGACCTGGAAAACATTTTAACATGACCTTTTCTTTTCTCCCCCTTTGCCATAAATCAAAAAAATGTAAAAAATGATTGGCATGAAAAAGACAATTATGTATCAGAGCCTACTTGATTTATAAAAATGATGAAGGAAATTGAGCAAGTAATTGAATTGATTTCAGTTTGACCCAAGTAACAAATTTTGAACCCAATTAACATACTAGTGAGCCAAGCATGAAAAACCTTATCATAAAAAATAGTTCAACATAACAACTTTCGGTCTTTGTCTAACCCAGTTAGCTACTTACTAACTGTTATATAACAGTAACTTTCACTAGGGTTAGTCAAGTTAAGTAGACTGATCAAGTTAGACTTTCTAAGCTTAAATACTTAACTTGATTGCTGTTCAAAGTATTTATCTCCACAAATGCTCTTGATGCACTGACTTAAAGCATCTTGAGTCAAGGCATAGACCTAAGCATCTCATCCCAATCTAGGTTATCAATCAAAGTACCCTAATCTACTTGTGAGATGCTGGCTTCTAGATCTATAGGAGTATGCAATTCTAGGGTTGAGTCCTAAGCTATGTCCATTGTGTAGAAGAAACCTAGTTTTGAAGGGGTACATTTTTTATAAAATTCTAAGTCGAAAAAATATTTTAAAAATAAAAACATAGTTGTAGGAAAATGATTTTTCTTACCAAATTTTTTTTGAGAAATTAAAAAAACTAGGAATAACAGTCCTATTCTACTAAGCGCATTCCTAATTGCCTTCTTAGTGAACTAAACCCAGATTCAGGAAGTGGTTTAGTGAAAATATCGGCTAGGTTAGATTTTGAGTATACATGTGTAAGTACGATTTCACCCCTAGCTACATGATCCCTAACAAAGTGGCCTAATTTCTATGTGTTTAGTTCTGGAATGGTGGATAGGGTTTTTGGTAAGATTGATTGAATTGATATTGTCAACAAATTGTTGGATCGAGAAAACATGATAGAGGGGGGGGGGGGGTGAATATCATGAAAACGTTTTGGATAAAATAAGAGAATGGGTAGCGAAAATTTAAATAAACACAGCACAAGAACTCAAGCACTTTTACTTGGTTCGGAGTCGCGGTCGGCTCCTACTCCAAGGCCCATGGTCCTTGACCGTTTACTGCGGGCAATTCTATATATGCGCAAATGTTTACAGAGAAAAATGTTACAGTTGTAGTGCAGTAAATAAAAATAGACTCTTTATTACCGATACCCGGTGTGGATCGTACTTTGGAGGAGAGGGTCATCGTCGGCACTTGATTCTCGATATGGGAGGTTTTCGGAGCAGAGCGCTCGAGTCGAAGAGCGTAGAGGCGTTGGAAAACTTGATGCAGAAGTCTTAGGGGTCGAGCCCCTTTTATACTGCTCCTGGGGGTGCCCGAGACGCTGGGCCGCCTGACACGTGCCTTCAGATCTGAGAACTCTCATCCGAAGCTCAGTCAGAGCTTATCCCTCCAAAATCGGGCTCGGAGCTGACAGGGGCGCTCGGGACACTGGGGGCGCCCCGGTTGACTTGGTCTGCTGGCTTCTTGGCTGAACTTGCTTCGATCGCTTGGTTGGCTTGGACCCAGGGCGCCCGAGGAATCCAGGGCGCCCGGGACACTGGGGGCGCCCGGGAGCTTGAGGGCGCCTAGCCCAATGAGCTTCCGAAGCAATCTTTCCTCAACTGCTCGTCTGGCTTTGACCTTGGGCGCCCGGGACCTCCCGGGCGCCTAGCCTAGCTGCTACCACTCTCCTTTGGGGCATTCTGAGCTGCAGAAACACATTCCTTTATTCCCTGCATCCAAGGTTAGTTCCACAACAAACTAGGCAAGAATATACATAAGTTTTTACAGCCGTAGCTGTCTTGGTTCTGAATTTGGGTCTCCCAAATGGAACCCTAGGTCGAACTGACGCCTACTATTCCCTCGACGAGGAACGCGTTCCCACCTAATCCTCTCAGGAGAGTTTACCTTTTGCCAACCGGCTCCTCCGGTTGGACTTTTTCCTTGCAGTCCTTCACCAGGTGCCTAGCAGTCCTTTGCTAGGTCTTCTGTACCAAGCAGTCCTTCGCCCGGTGCCTGGCAGTCCTTCGCCAGGTCGTAGACTCTTAGCAGCCCTTCGCTAGGTGTCCAGTAGCCCTTCGCCAAGTCTTAGGGTTTCGATGCCTAGCAGTCCTTCGCTTGGTGCCAGCAGTCCTTCGCCAAAACTTCTTTCTGCACACTCAAGTAACATATTAGATAAAAATAACATCTTAACTTTTGAACCCTTTACCATTATCAAAACCCAGGTTCGACTTAGGTGCTGCCTGCACCAACAATCTCCCCCTTTTGATTTATGACAACCCGGTTCAAAAAGTTATGTTTTAAACAAAAACCGAAAAGAATTCGAATTTTATTTCCTCCCCCTGGAAGGAATCTCCCCTAGATTTTTCAACGGTTCGCGGGGTTTGAAAAAAAAAATTTCTAAGTCTAATAGGGAAATTATTTTTCAACATTTAGAATCTTTTCAAAAAAAAAAGGATGTTAGAAAACAACAAAAAAAAATTTTTGGGTTGGAAAATAATGTATGTTAGAAATTATTTTCCAACAATAATTTTTTAGTTCAGCACCTGGAAAATTTGTCCATAGAGAATTTACACTTAGAAAATTTTTCAAGTCAATACTTAGTTTTCACAGTTTAGAAGAATTTTCTAAACTTCTTAGTTTTTAACACTTAGATAAATAGAAGTTTTCAGGAAATTTTTGAAATTAAACTTAGAAATTTTCTATTAGATACATTTAAGATTTTGAAAAGCAGCTTACGTAATTTTGAAAATTGACTTAAGTCAAGTGCTTTGAAACAGTTTTGAAAGCAACTTTTTAAAATAAGGTTTTTAATTTTGAAAAAAAAAATTTAAATCTTCTCTCCTTTCCAATCTCTCTCCCTTTGCCATATATCAAGAAAAACAATATAGCAAAATAATAAAAATATAGCAAAAGAAGTAATGTGTTGTACTGAACCAATTCAAGGCATAAACTGGACCAAATCAATATGAATTATCTCTTTCGGGTCATGTCTATCCCAATTAGCTACTTACTAACTGCTATAAATAGTAGTTTTCGCTAGGGTTAGTCAAGTTAAGCGTTTTATTCAAGTTAGATTTTCTAAGCTTGACACTTAACCTGATTACTTTGTTATTTGTATTTAGTGCCCCAATTACTGCAGATGCATTGACTTAAAGCATCTTGAATTAAGGCAAAGACCTAAGCATCTCAACCTATTCTAGGGTATCACTCAAAAGTACCCTAAGGTGCTTGTGAGATGCTGGCTTCTAGATCTATAGGTGCATGCAGTTCTAGGGTTAGGGCCTAGGCTAAGTCCATTTGCGAAAAAGCCCTAGTTTTGTAGGGGTAAATTTTTTCAAAAAAAACTAAGTCAAAAAAATTATTTAGAAATGCATAAAGAAATAATTTTTCAAAATTAAGTTAGAACGTAATAAAATAGTTTTACCGAAAAAAATAGAAGTAGAGTGAACCTATTCTACTAAGCATAATTACTGATAAAGCTCAGATAAGCAAGAAAAGCAACTAGTCAACTTGATAAGTCAACTGGTCAAAGTGTGGACCAGCATAGTCATACCATAGTCAAATACAAGTCAACCCTACTGTGTAGGGGTAGTCAACCAGTCAATAGTACAATGCCAATGTGAACTAATAGGAGGGACCGGGATGATCAGATGAGCTGGGCTGCCAGGATCAAAATAGCGACATCATCTCATGATACCGTCCGTCGCTGGTCTCTCGATCGGCTCTGTGGGCATCCATATACTCTGCGTGATTAGCTTCTACTTCCTCCCTCAGACTGTGTACCTCTGTCCGAAGTAGAGCTATCGTCTCGGCAGTCGTCGAATGTGGAAGCTCATCTATCTGCTCTCTAATCTCGGCCGCCAGATCTGCTACATCGGCCTCTATCTCCTCATCAGAGTCGATCTGGGGTCCGGCTCGCTGACGTCTCCATGATAAAACCTCGGTATTCGAGACCTCTATGCCTGCTAGGGAGAAGTTCCTAAAACCTATCTCATCAAATTTAGTCATCGCGGTCATCTCTCCATCGGTGATGTTACGACCGTGATGATGAAGAATGGAGGTGATGATGTGGCAGTAAGGGGTGCGTGCCCGCCCTTGAGTGGTAACACTGGACGCATATAGAATCGGGTGAAACATGTGGAGTCCAATGTCGATATCTAGGTGATGGATCAATGCGTACAGTAGGAAAGTGTGGAATGGTCGCATGGTCGCGTCGTCCCTAGTGGATAAAGGTAAAATGCAGCGGACTAGAACTCTATAAATGTAACGACCCAGAAAATTATCTTAATATTTTCCTTAAAATATTGATCATGTCTAGATAATTTTTCGAAGAACCTAGAGATATTAGTACGAACTCTAGGCTGGAGATCCATGATTTTCTCATTTAAATTGAGAAGTTAAGTACTAATGGGCCTTATATGAGCTTCAAAAATGAGTTTTAATTAGGTAGAAATTAATATAAATATAAAAGAATTGTAATTTGGAATTTTAGCATGATTATGGGGGGAATTTTAGGGAATTTTTGAAAATAGGGAAAATGAAATAAAAATAAAATAAAAATAAAGTGCATGCACCAAGGATTGAACCTTGGACCTAGTCTACACCCATGCATGCACTAACCAATTCACCTAGCAAGGGAGTGCTACAGGGAATGAAGTAAATTCTTGTTAAGGCTAGAGGAAGTGAAGAGTCACATGAGAGAAAGCACTATGTCTCTTCACTTACCCCTCTTCATGGTGCATAAATAGGAGATAACTTAACCATTAAGGTTTATTTCTCCTCTCCTCATCCACCAAGCCACATTTCTTCTCCTTCTTCCTCCATCTAGCTGAACCCCATAGGAGGGGTTTTCCTTGGGAAAAAGTCCACAAGAAGTCCACTCCTTCAAGATCCAAGATTCTTGTTCAAGGTTACAAAGGCTAGAGGTGGTTAAAAAGCACAAAGGTCTTCATCCTTCTCCCAAACCTAAGGTCTAAAACCAAGATACCCTAAGGTAAGACTCCCTCACCTGCGGTATGATAGTTCTCTTTGATGTTTATCACATGATGAAGTTTAGTTTAGGTTTTATGTTGAGAAAAACCCATGCTCCTTCTTTGAAACATTCGGCCACCACTTGTTTAAGTTCAAAAATGATGTTAAAAATATCTCCCATGTTTGCTAATGTTTTATCATGATGAATAGAGGTTAAAAATATGATTTGGAGAATTTTGGGAGTACCCTAGTGCCCTTAGGGTTTTCGGCCACCACCATGATCCCATGGTTGGGGTTAGATCTAACCCTTCAAATGTATGGCTTGTGTATCCTCATGATACAAGGGAGGTTGAGGATGTTTTAGGTGAATTTTCACATGGCCTAGAGACTCTCCAAGTTTCGGCCAAGATGGATAATAGGGCAACAAGTTAGGGCTTACCCCAAGTAAGGGTCCCAAGGGCTCCTAGGGTATGGTATGGAAGGTGTTAGGTGTTTAATTGGAATTTTATGAATTTTTCCATGGACCCATGGCCCATGTAGGGTTTCGGCCAGCCCTAAGAAGGAGGGCTAAAAGTTAGGGTTAACCCTAATCATGAGCCCTAATGGCTTCCCATGGGCTTATAGGTAATGTATGGTTGTTCATTTCCTTATGCCATCTTACATGTTAATTGAATGAAGGAACCCTTCCTTGAAAGTTTCGGCCAAGCAAGATAACTAGGGTATGGGAGGAGTTAGGGTTTGAAGAATGATGGTTTATGGCTCATTATGAAGTATATATATATATATAGGTTCAAGCATGTGGTAGAAGTTATGATACAAATAACCCTAACCTTAAGTACCATGTTTCATGTTTGTATGTTTATGATTGGATGCCATGCTTAATAGGGTTTATTGATGAATGTCTTGTGTGCTATGCCATGCACTTGAATGGTAGATAGTATATTTACGGAAGTCCTACTTATGTATGCTTGGGATGAATACCATGCTTATGTATGAAATGCAATGGTTACCTTAGATATCATGATCATGCAAACTCTATGGATTAGGATAATTGTCTATGCAAACATGTCATGTTCAAGGAACATAATGCAATGCTTACCTCATATGCCATGATCATGCAAGCACTAGGAATAAGAATGATGTTTATGTAAGTAGGCCATGTTCTATGAATGAAGATGCATGTTATGTTTATGAATGAAGGTGTAAGCCATGTTTATGAATGACAGCACGGTCGATGGTCGACGGTACGACGGCACGACGGTCATAAGGACCGGTAAATTGGCCGGTAAATGGGCCGGTAGACGAGCCGGGTCGTTACACATGTCATGTTTATGAATGAAGATGCATGCTATGTTTTATGAATAAAGATGCATGCCATGATGTACGAATGTTAAAACATATGAAGTATTTTACTTTATGAATGGCTTGTACCGGACCGAAGTATGGGTCCAAGGGATGGGTACCTTAAGAACGCCCCGGTTTTGGACTACCGACTATGTTGTCCACGGTTCTGGCACTACCGTAGCTGTGCAACAGGGATGGGTACCTTAAGAACGCCCCGGTTCTGGGACTACCGACTATGCTGTCCTTACCCTAGTAGGTCGGGGCTCGCTACCTCGTGTCTACTTAGGGATGCGCGCTTATGATGTATGTATGTGGTACAAGCCGGGGACCCCCAATGATGTTATGATGATGTTTAAGTATTTAAAAGTATGGTTTTAAAAGTAAGCATCCTTATGTACATGCATTTGACTCATGCATTCATTCATGCTATGCATTATGCCAAGATAATAATGTTTTATGCTTATGTTTTATGGTTGAGAATTATGCATGATAGTAAAATTCTTGTGTTTATGTTTAGGTTATGAAGTTGGTCATATGCTATTATAGAAACCATGCCATGTATCATGCCATGTTAATTATGTTTTATGTTTATATGTATGCCATGTATCATGCCATGTTAATTATGCTTTTATGTTTATATGTATGCCATGTATCATGCCATGTTAATTATGCTTTTATGTTTATACGTATGCCATGTATCATGCCATGTTAATTATGTTTTTATGTTTATATGTATGCCATGTATCATGTCATGTTAAGTATGTTTCTTTATGTTATATGTATGCCATGTTTAGATATTGTTAAGGATGGTTGAAGTCTTATGCTTATGATTCATGCCAAGCACCAAGTTATGTTAATGTTTTGTGTGCTTATGATTAATTGACAAATGGTTTTAGTGAGTAGGAAAGAGTCTTACTAAGCCTATGTGCTTATAGTCTTATTTCCTTGTACCGCAGATCAAGCAAGAGGACAATAGGGGGAAGCAGCAGGAGGGACAAGAATATGTGTGTGGTAGTGACTTGGCCAAGGAAGAGATACATTTACAAGTCTTAAGCTAAAACTTTACGTTTGATATTTATGTGCTTACTGAATGACTTAGGTGACTTTATGATATGATGTTAAGTATGCTATGATGCTAAGTATGATGTTACCATGTTAAGTTCCTTATCACCATGTTAGGAAGGATAGATAGGCGCATGTATGTGTAAGATTTAAGTATTCCGCTGCCTTATGATGTTCACATGCCCCTAAGTACGCTAGCGTAACGCCGCTTTAGAAAAAAAAAAGCGGGCGTTACAGGTTGGTATCAGAGCAGTTACCATCTCACTACACACACATCAAGTCCTCTTCCTGCCGCTTCCAAGTAAGTACCTCTATGTGTACCTTATGTTCTTTAATGATTCTAGAAATTCCCAGTATAGATGATACCTATGATTCTAGGATATGCAAGTATGAATGATGTTTATGATGAAAACTTCTTTAGGATATGTAACTATGAATGATATTTTTATGAAGTAAATAATTTAGAATTTAATATGGGGGGGGGGGGTAGGAATAACAATAACTCATATCATCCACATTTGTTTTGGTGAAGAAAAACATGGCCAGAAGACAGAGTAACCGACTTAACGAGACAGCTCCACCGTCTGACCTGATGCAATTGGTGACCCAGCTCCAGCGACAAGTTACTGAGCAGCAGCAAACCATTAATACCTTAGTGAATCAGCAAGAAAATTCCACTACTCCCCCGGTGAATCAGACCGCTATACCCGTAGCGCCCACTGTTACGCAGACCCCGCTGACAGGCCCGACCACCGTAGCACGACAAGAGGCTTACCTGATCCAGTGGTTGAGGCTGAAACCGGAAAACTTCTCGGGTACGGGCGAACCTTGGGACGCTCAAGCGTGGTTCAAGACAATGGAAAGTACACTAGAGTTGCTAGATTGGCCGGAGCATGAGGAGATCAAGTGCGCATCATTCTGCCTTTCTGGGGATGCCAGAATGTGGTGGGAAAGGGTCAAGGCTAAAAGACAGGTGAATCAGATGACGTGGTCAGATATTGAGTCAGAATTCTTTGAAGAATTCTTCAACCTGCGCGTCACGAACAAACATTACGATGAGTTCACGGAATCCCGCCAGGGCGACCTCTCGGTTAATGAAGCCGTGAAGAAATTCAATCGACTGGCTCGCCTATACACCGAGCTGGTCCGCACTGAAAAAGAAAGGGTCCGACTTATGCTGAAGATGTTGCGGCCGGAAATAGCTCTAAATGTGGCCGGCGAGTTAACAGACCGCAGACCGCTGAGGAGCTGTTTAGTAGCGCCTTACTCACTGAGCACTATCTAAACAATATCAATCAGCAAAGGAAGACACTAAATGAAAGTAAGGATCAAGTTCACTCCGGGATTCTCGATTCTTTCTTTCATTACCCTTGATATTTTCCTTTCATCCTCGCTCAGGAGGGCAAAGACCCCAGAATGCCAATACTAACTGGAGAGGAGACCAAGGTGGTAAACGGAAGCCATGGAACAACCCCCAAGGGGGCCCAGCAAACAAACAGGCCAAGCCCTCCCTGTGCGGGACATGCGGAAAAGGACACTCCGGGGAATGCCGTAAAGGTACGAACCGGTGTTTCACCTGTGGAGTGGAAGGGCATATGGCGGCTTATTGTCCTACCAGGAACCAGGCCCTTCCCCAACCAATCGTCCAATACCAAGGAGCTCCAGCGAAACTGCACTATATGCAAGCTGAGCTGGAGGGTACCCCAATGCTGGAGGCCCCACCAACTATGACGAACGCTAGGGTTTTCTCGGTTACCAAGGAGGAGGCTGCGGGAGCTTCTACCGTTGTCACAGGTCAGATACTTATTTTCAGTCAGTACGCTACTGCATTATTTGATACTGGGGCAACACACTCGTTCATTTCTGTGCCATATATCAAGAAGATAGATATGATTCCGCAAGTATTAGACTACAAGTTCTTAACAGCCCTGCCTTCGGGAGAGATAATGACGTCCACCCATGTACTGCGTGCGGTGCCTGTCGGAATCGCAGGAAGAGAACTCTACTGCGATTTGATAGTGCTCGACATGCAAGATTATGATGTTATAATGGGAATGGATTTTCTGGCCAAATGCGGTGCTTCTATCGAGTGTCGTAGGAGAAAGGTGGTCTTTCGACCCGAGGCAGCTTCTAAGTTTGAATTCATCGGAGAGCCAAGAACAAGAGCCAGGAAATTCTTATCAACTCTCCAAGCACAGAAGATGTTAGACAAAGGATATACTGGGTTTCTGGCATATGTGGTTGATGCCAGTCAAATGAAGAATCAGAAGTTGGAAGATGTCAGGGTAGTATGTGATTACCCAGAGGTATTTCCAGAGGAATTACCAGGATTAGCTCCGGATAGGGAGGTGGAATTCGAGATCGAATTGGTACTTGGTACCAACCCGATCTCCAAGACTCCCTACCGTGTGGCGCCGGTTGAATTAAAGGAGCTACAAGAACAGTTACAGGAGTTGCTTGACAAGGGATTTATTCGCCCTAGTCATTCCCCCTGGGGAGCCCCGGTATTGTTCGTAAAGAAGAAAGACGGATCTATGCGAATGCGTATAGATTATCGAGCACTGAACAACGTAACGATCAAGAATAGGTATCCACTTCCGAGGATAGATGACCTGTTTGATCAATTAAAGGGAGCCACGGTTTTTTCGAAGATTGATATGAGGTCTGGTTATCATCAAGTTAGAGTAAAACAGGAGGATATTCCGAAGACGGCTTTCCGAACAAGGTACGGGCATTTTGAATTTGTGGTTATGCCTTTCGGCGTGACAAATGCTCCCGCCATGTTTATGGACCTGATGAATCGGGTATTCTCATCTTTTCTCGACAAATTTGTGATCGTGTTTATCGACGATATCCTCATTTATTCAAGGACCCAGGAAGAGCATGTCGAGCACCTGAAGATGGTATTACAGATTCTTCGGGCAAAGCAGCTGTATGCAAAATTTTCCAAATGCGAGTTCTGGCTCGATCAAGTGGCCTTTTTGGGCCATATCATTTCCAAAGATGGAGTTATGGTAGACCCAACCAAGATTGAAGCCGTGAATAACTGGAGTCGGCCAAAGAACGCTAATGAAATCAGAAGTTTTCTCGGGCTGGCAGGCTATTATCGGAAGTTTGTGGAAGACTTTGCGAGAATCGCAGCTCCCCTAACGGCTCTCACCCGGAAGGATAAAAAGTATGAGTGGACGGAGAACTGCGAAAGGAGCTTCTTGGAACTAAAAAGGAGACTTACCAGTGCTCCAATTCTCACCCTTCCGGAAGGTAATCAGGACTTCGATATGTACAGCGATGCCTCCAAGCTAGGACTTGGAGCTGTACTTATGCAGGGGGGAAGGTCATTGCTTATGCCTCTAGGCAGCTCAAGGAACATGAGCAGAACTACCCCACTCATGATCTGGAATTGGCTGCGGTGGTCTTCGCTCTTAAGATATGGAGGCATTATCTGTATGGAGCACAGTGTAGGATCTATACAGACCACCAGAGTCTGCGATATTTCTTCACCCAGAAAGACTTGAATATGCGACAACGCCGATGGCTGGAGTTGGTAAAGGACTACGACTGCGAAATCTTCTACCATCCAGGGAAGGCAAACAAAGTGGCCGATGCACTCAGCAGGAAGTCAAGTGCCACCTTGGCGTCCGTATCCATATTACCCCGGCTACTCGGAAGGGAAATAGTTAATTTTGGAGTCGAGGTCATTTCCGGACGGCTTTCCACTATGACACTCGCACCGGTGCTGTTTGAGGACATATTGGAAAAGCAAAATTGTGATTCGGGTCTTCAGAGAATCAAACAGGAGATCTTAGAAGGGAGGGGCGATGGTTTTCGTATCGCCGACGGGGGGTACTATACCTTAGGGATCGTCTATGTATCCCTAATGATCTGGAGCTGCGGAGCAAGATATTAGTGGAAGCTCACGAAACCCCTTATTCGATGCATCCAGGATCCACTAAAATGTATCAGGATCTGAAGGAGAAATTTTGGTGGTCCGGTATGAAGAGGGATGTGGCTCAGCATGTGAGTACTTGCCTGACTTGCCAAAGAGTGAAAGCAGAACACCAGCGACCCGGCGGAGTTCTACAGCCACTCCCGATTCCGGAGTGGAAATGGGAAGATATTTCTATGGATTTCATTTCAGGACTTCCCAGGACTACGAATGGATATGACGCGATATGGGTAATTGTGGACAGGCTGACGAAGTCTGCTCACTTCCTAGCGGTCAAGATGACTTATTCGATTGAGCAACTGGCTCAAGTATATGCTAGGGAGATAATTAGACTTCATGGGGTTCCCAAGACTATCACCTCTGATAGGGATGGTCGCTTTACCTCACATTTTTGGGAATGCATCCAGAAGTCTCTTGGCACTAAACTGCGGTTCAGCACTGCTTTTCACCCTCAGACTGACGGGCAAACGGAGCGAGTGAATCAAGTATTGGAGGATATGTTGAGAGCTTGTGCCCTGGATTTCAAAGGAAGTTGGTGCCGATACCTGTGTTTAGCAGAATTTGCTTACAATAATAGCTACCAAGCTACTATCGGAATGGCACCTTACGAAGCTTTGTATGGGAGGAGATGTAGGTCTCCAATCTGTTGGTATGAAGGTGGTGAAAAGAAGGCGATGGGGCTCACGACGGACCTCATCGACGACACCACCCGAGCGATACAGAACATTCGACGACGGATAGAAACTGCGCAGAGTCGGCAGAAGAGCTATGCGGATGTTCGGCGTTGGCCATTGGAATTCAATGTTGGAGATCTGGTATTCCTCAAGGTGGCTCCGATGAAAGGGGTGACAAGATTTGGGAGGAAAGGAAAACTGAGTCCACGATACGTGGGATCGTACATGATTCTGAAAAGAGTTGGCAAGGTGGCATATGAGCTAGAGCTGCCTCAGGAGATGACAGCTATTCATAATGTGTTCCATGTGTCAATGCTGAAGAAGTGTGTTTCCAATATGGACCAAGTGATCGAGCCACAGATAGTACAAGTCCAGGAGGATCTAAGTTATGAAAGCCGACCAATCCAGATTTTGGATCGGGAAGTCAAGAAGCTAAGGAACAAGGAGGTAAAGTCCTTTGGCAAAATCAACGGTTCGAGGAAGCTACTTGGGAACGCGAGGACGAGATGAGGCGCAAGTACCCGGAGTTATTCTAAGTTCGAGGACGAACTTTCACGAGGTATGGGGGATTGTAACGACCCGAAAATTATCTTAATATTTTCCTTAAAATATTGATCATGTCTAGATAATTTTCCGAAGAACCTAGAGATATTAGTACGAACTCTAGGCTGGAGATCCATGATTTTCTCATTTAAATTGAGAAGTTAAGTACTAATGGGCCTTATATGGGCTTCAAAAATGGGTTTTAATTAGGTAGAAATTAATATAAATATAAAAGAATTGTAATTTGGAATTTTAGCATGATTATGGGGGAATTTTAGGGAATTTTCGAAAATAGGGAAAATGAAATAAAAAGAAAATAAAAATAAAGTGCATGCACCAAGGATTGAACCTTGGACCTAGTCTACAACCATGCATGCACTAACCAATTCACCTAGCAAGGGAGTGCTATGAGGGAATGAAGTAAATTCTTGTTAAGGCTAGAGGAAGTGAAGAGTCACATGAGAGAAGGCACCATGTCTCTTCACTTACCCCTCTTCATGGTGCATAAATAGGAGATAACTTAACCATTAAGGTTCATTTCTCCTCTCCTCATCCACCAAGCCACATTTCTTCTCCTTCTTCCTCCATCTAGCCGAACCCCATAGGAGGGGTTTTCCTTGGGAAAAAGTCCACAAGAAGTCCACTCCTTCAAGATCCAAGATTCTTGTTCAAGGTTACAAAGGCTAGAGGTGGTTAAAAAGCACAAAGGTCTTCATCCTTCTCCCAAACCTAAGGTCTAAAACCAAGATACCCTAAGGTAAGACTCCCTCACCTGTGGTATGATAGTTCTCTTTGATGTTTATCATATGATGAAGTTTAGTTTAGGTTTTATGTTGAGAAAAACCCATGCTCCTTGTTTGAAACTTTCGGCCACCACTTGTTTAAGTTCAAAAATGATGTTAAAAATATCTCCCATGTTTTCTAATGTTTTATCATGATGAATAGAGGTTAAAAATATGATTTGGAGAATTTTGGGAGTACCCTAGTGCCCTTAGGGTTTTCGGCCACCACCATGATCCCATGGTTGGGGTTAGATCTAACCCTTCAAATGTATGGCTTGTGTATCCTCATGATACAAGGGAGGTTGAGGATGTTTTAGGTGAATTTTCACATGGCCTAGAGACTCTCCAAGTTTCGGCCAAGATGGATAATAGGGCAACAAGTTAGGGCTTACCCCAAGTAAGGGTCCCAAGGGCTCCTAGGGTATGGTATGGAAGGTGTTAGGTGTTTAATTGGAATTTTATGAATTTTTCCATGGACCCATGGCCCATGTAGGGTTTCGGCCAGCCCTAAGAAGGAGGGCTAAAGGTTAGGGTTAACCCTAATCATGAGCCCTAATGGCTTCCCATGGGCTTATAGGTAATGTATGGTTGTTCCTTTACCTTATGTCATCTTACATGTTAATTGAATGAAGGAACCCTTCCTTGTAAGTTTCGGCCAAGCAAGATAACTAGGGTATGGGAGGAGTTAGGGTTTGAAGAATGATGGTTTATGGCTCATTATGAAGTATATATATATATATATAGGTTCAAGCATGTGGTAGAAGTTATGATACAAATAACCCTAACCTTAAGTACCATGTTTCAGGTTTGTATGTTTATGATTGGATGCCATGCTTAATAGGGTTTATTGATGAATGTCTTGTGTGCTATGCCATGCACTTGAATGGTAGGTAGTATGTTTATGGAAGTCCTACTTATGTATGCTTGGGATGAATACCATGCTTATGTATGAAATGCAATGGTTACCTTAGATATCATGATCATGCAAACTCTATGGATTAGGATAATTGTCTATGCAAACATATTATGTTCAAGGAACATAATGCAATGCTTACCTCATATGCCATGATCATGCAAGCACTAGGAATAAGAATGATGTTTATGTAAGTAGGCCATGTTCTACGAATGAAGATGTATGTTATGTTTATCAATGAAGAAGCATGTTATGTTTATGAATGAAAGTGTATGCCATGTTTATGAATGACGGCACGGTCGATGGTCGACGGTACGACGACACGACGGTCATAAGGACCGGTAAATGGGCCAGTAGACGGGTCGGGTCGTTACACATGCCATGTTTATGAATGAAGCTGCATGCTATGTTTTATAAATAAAGATGCATGCCATGATGTACGAATGATAAAACATATGAAGTATTTTACATTATGAATGGCTTGTACCGGACCGAAGTATGGGTCCAAGGGATGGGTACCTTAAGAACGCCCCGGTTTTGGACTACCGACTATGCTGTCCACGGTTCTGGCACTACCGTAGCTGTGCAACAGGGATGGACACCTTAAGAACGCCCAGGTTCTGGGACTACCGACTATACTGTCCTTACCCTAGTAGGTCGGGGCTCGCTACCTCGTATCTATTTAGGGATGCGCGCTTATGATGTATGTATGTGGTACAAGCCGGGGACCCCCAATGATGTTATGATGATGTTTAAGTATTTAAAAGTATGGTTTTAAAAGTAAGCATCCTTATGTACATGCATTTGACTCATGCATTCATTCATGCTATGCATTATGCCAAGATAATAATGTTTTATGCTTATGTTTCATGGTTGAGAATTATGCATGATGGTAAAATTCTTGTATTTATGTTTAGGTTATGAAGTTGGTCATATGCTATTATAGAAACCATGCCATGTATCATGCCATGTTAATTATGTTTTATGTTTATATGTATGCCATGTATCATGCCATGTTGATTATGCTTTTATGTTTATATGTATGTCATGTATCATGCCATGTTAATTATGCTTTTATGTTTATACATATGCCATGTATCATGCCATGTTAATTATGTTTTTATGTTTATATGTATGTCATGTATCATGCCATGTTAAGTATGTTTCTTTATGTTATATGTATGCCATGTTTAGATATTGTTAAGGATGGTTGAAGTCTTATGCTTATGATTCATGTCAAGCACCAAGTTATGTTAATGTTTTGTGTGCTTATGTTTAAGTGACGAATGGTTTTAGTGAGTAGGAAAGAGTCTTACTAAGCCTATGTGCTTATAGTCTTATTTCCTTGTACCGCAGATCAAGCAAGAGGACAATAGAGGGAAGCAGCAGGAGGGACAAGAATATGTGTGTGGTAGTGACTTGGCCAAGGAAGAGATACATTTACAAGTCTTAAGCTAAAACTTTACGTTTGATATTTATGTGCTTATTGAATGACTTAGGTGACTTTATGATATGATGTTAAGTATGATATGATGTTAAGTATGCTATGATGCTAAGTATGATGTTACCATGTTAAGTTCCTTGTCACCATGTTAGGAAGGATAGATAGGCGCATGTATGTGTAAGATTTAAGTATTCCGCTGCCTTATGATGTTCACATGCCCCTAAGTACGCTAGCGTAACGCCGCGTTAAAAAAAAAAAGCGGGCGTTACAATAAAGAGTGTAGTCCTAGACCTGAAGATCAACAGACTGAAATCGTCTAGCCAAAGGGTTTCTAACATCCCTATAAAAGTAGGAGTATAGAGTGTCTAGGTCAGTGTGAGAGTAGGGAGCATCAAAGGGAGGATCTTTGGGAGGATAACAGCAGAAGGTGGACAGAGAGAGTGATAGTCCAAGAAATCGGTTGAGCAAAGAGGGTGATATTGGCAGGGGCATCCCTTGAACTGTGGTGACAAACATAAGGTCATTCTGTCTAACTATGTTATTGTAGAATTCTGAACAGAGGGTTGTGTTAATGGAATGAGTGCAGAATACAAGGTTGTCTAGTTGGTAAAAGTTGATATCATTCATGGCCAATGGACAAGATTGAGTGAAGAATTGCCTATTTAGGTAACTTGTTTTTATCGGTTTGTATGTTGTCCTAGCAAATTTATTGCAAAGTTCCAAGGTTGGGAACCTAGGGTCGGGGCTAGGTTCGTTCCCGGGGTTTGATTGATTTGCATGTCGTTTTCTAAAATAATAAACATGTGTTTCAAGAGAAAAGATGGTAAGGAAATTAATTCTAAGTGGAAAGAAGAAAAGAAAGAAAATTATACCGAGTCATCATCTGGGGAGGCATGGTTGCGGTGAAGTGGTTGAGGGCACGAGAGGGATGTTCGGTCGCCTTGGAAGAAGAAGAGTTAGAGAAGAGAAGTGTTTTGGGTGAGGCAAAATGAGGGGGTTTCGGGAGGTTTATATAGGGGTTTTAGCTCGGGCGCCCGGGACGTCCCGGGCGCCCGAGTTAGATGGTTGCTGCTTTTAGGAGTCTTCTGCCATGACCTGTGCTGGATGGGGGCGCCCGTGATGGCCGGGGCGCCCGGAGTCAGACCAAAAACTGTCACATGCATCTTTTTGGTGTTTTGACTGAGCCTTGAGGGCGCCCGTGAGGACCCGGGCACCTGACTTAGACAGCTTTCTGTCTTGATTGAAGTGAAAGAGAAGGGGGGCTCCCGAGGGGTCACGGGCGCCCGGGCTATGTAGGAGTTGACAATTTTTTGATGAATTGTTGACCAGTTTGACCATTTGACTATGGTTTGACTCTTTTGACCATGGTTTGACTATTTTGACCGTGGTTTGACCAGTATTAACTGGATTAATCAGGTCACTTCAGTTCTAAATTAAATGCTTTAATGTTCGTACAGGGGTCAGATAAATTTTAGTTAAGTTAAATCTAACCATCTCACCCTTTCTAGAGTTGTCAATCACGTTTGCCTTATGGGTTTTTGTGCGACAGGATTTAGTAGGTTTTATTTTGAATATTCATGATTCATTTTGAAAGAGTTAAATTAATTTTGAAAACAATTGGTTTTGAATTTATTTTAAAAAAATGTTTGAATCTACAACTAACTAAAAATTTGTGTTAGATTCGAATTTGATAAAGAATAAATTGAATTTGAATTTCTAAAATTGGCTTCCAGGTCTTGGCGAGGCACTAGGCCTTCTTTGGCTGTAGCCTTATTGGAACATCAACCCTTTCCTTGACAATGCCTTTTAATGAAATTTTATTTTTAAAATTATTTTTTAAAAAATTCTGGTCTAACTAATTTGGGTCTTGGATCGGTTGCTTCGGCTAGTTTCACCAGTCTAAAGAGACCAAGTAGAGTATACTTGACCTTATTAGAAGAGGTTTCCCTAACGTACTATCATCTCACCGCTACCCAATACTATGTTGTTCAAATTTCAATTAATTGGTTCAGTCCTTAATCTAACCAGTCCTAAGTCTAAGCATGGTAAATACAGAAAATAAATAGACAAGCAATCATGCAAATTAAAAAAAAATCATCTAACTATTAAAATTATTTTTAATTTGGCTCCCCCTGGACTAAAGCCACGATAATGGTTCGGCAAGATGTGAATCTTGTCCTTGGGGATCCAATACTGATTTGATCCAGCTTGTTTGCTCAGGCACAGTTTGGGTACCCATGCCTGAATTTTAGGTCTAGACTGATTCAGTACAACATAGTATGACCTTTGTCTTGCCCGGATCGATTTAGAACCGACTTCTATTTTCCAAGGATCATATCAAGTCCCTTGGAACCAGAAGTGAATCATTCTAAGGCTGCTCTAAGGTCGTTGACTTGAGTTTTCAAGGAGGAGTTATCTTTCTCAAGTTTTTCAACTTGAGTAGAGATTCCTTCTTGAACCTTCTCAGTTGAGGATCTAGAGTCAGTTCCCTCTTTCAGGAGTTTAACTTCCTGTCGTAGGGATTCAACTCGGATTTTGGCTTTCTCCAAGTCGCGAGAAAGGTGACTAATTAATTCAGTTAATTGAATTCTAGAAACTCCACTTACAGTGATTTTGCCGTCCTCTGAAAATGTGAGTTTGTCGTCGTCCGGTTCCGATTCTAACTCGGTCTCGATTTCTTCCAAGGCAGTCAGAGCGAGCAGGTTCGACTGTGGGGCCTCTTCTTTTTCTTCTTCAGAGGAGGACTCGTCCCACGTTGCTTGAAGGGCCTTCTTCCTTCTTGTTTTCTTGGCTTCTTTCAGATTGGGGCATTCCGTCTTGTAGTGACCCATCATTTTGCACTCGTAGCAGGTCACATTTGGTTTGGTCTTTTCATTTGAAGGATCAGCTGGTTCTTCCTTCTTTCGGCTGGCTTTTCTTCTGTTGGACTGATTCTTTAATTCCTTGTAATAGTTTCGGGCAAGCCGGACCAGCTTGGGTCGATCTCCTTCGCTGTCTTCTGAGTCAGAGTCTGAGTCAGACTCGGGTGCTGGTTGAGGCTTCTTCTTGGTTATCTTTTCAATTTTACCTACAATAAAAGCAATGCCTTTCTCGACCAGGGTGCAGTTAGTCTGGTCATGTAATTCAAGCTCGGAAAATAACTCATCTAACTTAATTTTAGACAAATCCCTTGAAACTTTGTACGCATCTACCATAGATGCCCATAAAGTATTTCTTGGGAAAGCATTAAGGGTATACCTGATCAGGTCACGGTTTTCTACCTTGTGACCGATTGTGTGTAAACCGTTCATCAGCTCCTGAATTCTAGCGTGGAGCTGAGCTGCTGTTTCACCGTCATTTATCTTGATTGTGTACAGCTTGTTTAGGAGAAGGTCCCTCTTGCTGATTCGGGTGTCAGAGGTTCCTTCGTGCAGTTCAATTAGCTTACCCCAAAGTTCCTTTGCACTGTTGAATGGTCCCACCCGGTTCAGCTCTTCCTTGGTCAGACCGCATTGAAGTGTCTGGGTTGCATTAGCATCAGCTTCGATTTTTCTTTTCAGAGCGATATCCCATTCGGTGTAGGATTGCGGCACTCCTCAGCATTTTTTGAAATCTCCAGACCAGACTGGATGATTATCCACATGTCCACCTGAGTTTTCAGGTGGACTTCCATCCGACTCTTCCAGTAGGAGAAATCCTCCCCACTGAAGAGTGGTGGTCTGGCGGTACTGAAGCCCTCTTGCATGGCCATTTAGGAATTATACTGAAATAAAGATAACAAATAAAAGAAAGGTGTCCCAAGACTTGGTCATGGATTAGTAGTGCGGGAAGAAGATAAAAAAAATTATCGAGTGGTGTTGCACCAACCTCGAATAACGATAAAGGTTCGATCAGAAAAAAGGTTTTAAAAAAATTCGAAGAAAAATCCAAAAAACTCTCAAATTGGTGGTTGCACCAAATTTGAGATTCCCCTCTCTGATACGACTTGTTGGATCGAGAAAACACGATAGAGCGGGGGGTGAATATTGTGAAAACGTTTCAGATAAAATAAGAGAATGCGTAGCGGAAATTTAAATAAACACAGCACAAGAAATCAAGCACTTTTACTTGGTTCGGAGTCGCGGTCGGCTCCTACTCCAAGGCCCACGGTCCTTGACCGTATACTGCGGGCAATTATATATATGCGCAAATGTTTACAGAGAAAAATATTATAGTTGTAGTGCAGTAAATAAAAATAGACTCTTTGTTACCGATGCCCGGTGTGGATCGTACTTCGGAGCAGAGGGTCGTCGTCGGCCCTTGAATCTCGAGATGGGAGGTTTTCAGAGCAGAGCGCTTGAGTCGAAGAGCGTAGAGGCGTTGGAAAACTTGATGCCGAAGCCTTAGGGTTCGAGCCCCTTTTATACTGCTCCTGGGGGCGCCCGGGACGCTGGGGGCATCTGACACGTGCCTTCGGATCCGAGAACTCTCATCCGAAGCTCGGTCAGAGCTTATCCCTCCAAAATCGGGCTCGGAGCTGACGGGGGCGCCCGGGACACTGGGGGCGCCTCGGTTGACTTGGTCTGCTAGCTTCTCGGCTGAACTTGCTTCGATCGCTTGGTTGGCATGGACCTAGGGCGTCCAAGGCATCCAGTGTAACGCCCGCCTTTTTTTTTTTCTTCCGTAACGCGGCATTACGCTAACATACATAGGGCATGTGAACATCATATTGCAGCGGAATAATTTAAAGCTTATACATACATGCACCTAACTATCCTTCCTACATGATGACATGGGAACATGGCATATTAACATCATACTTATCATCATATTATAACCCCCGCATAAGTCATCCGTAACATACGTAGCAAGTGTAATTTGTTCTTGACAAAATCATCATAAGTTTAACATAAGACTTGCAAAATCTAGAACATGTGATGAAGTATAAATATTAAAACTTTTCTTTCCTTGGCCAAGTCACTACCACACACACGTTCTGTAACGCCCGCTTTTTTTTTCCTAAGCGGCGTCACGTTAACATGCTTAGGGCATGTAGACATCATAAGGCAGCGGAATAACTTAACTTATACATGCCCTGTTACCATTCTTAACATATTAACATGGGAACCTTAGCATATTAACTTTGAACTTAAGCATCATATCATGTCTCACATAACATCATATCATAAGGTTCCATAAGTCATTATTCAAACACATAAGTAAACATATAGTTCCTGGGCCAAGTCACTACGACACACATGCGTTCTTGCCCTCCTGCTGCTTCCTTCATTATCCCCTTGAATGATCTGCGGTATAAGGAAATAAGACTATAAGCACACAGGCTTAGTAAGACTCTTTCCTACTCACAAAACCATTCATCATTCATCATCTCATAATGAGCACATAAAACATTAACATACTTGGTGCTCTACTTGAAACATAACATCTTACATCACTTATCGTATACATAGCATGACATGAACATAAACATAGTAGACATTCTAAGCATGGCATAATTCATGACATAAATCATAAACATAGTAGCATGGCATAATTCATGGCATAAATCATAAACATAGTAGCATGGCAAAATTCATGGCATAAATCATAAACATAGTAGCATGACATCTTTCATGGCATAAATCATAAACATAGTAGCATGGCATCTTTCATGGCATAAATCATAAACATGGTAGCATGTCATAATACCTATCATAGCATATGAACATCTTCCTAACATAATCATGCCATAGACCATTCATTCTCATGCATACTTCCTAACATGAAATGTAAGCATATCATCTTATCAACATAGCATAATGCATAACATGAATGGATGCATGAGTGGAATGCATATACATAAGGGATGCTTAACTTTTAAAACATACTTTTAATTTGCTTAAACATAATCATCATAACATCATTTGGGGTCCCCGGCTTGTACCACATACATACATCATAGCGCGCATCCCTAGCAAGTCCGAGGTCGCGAGCCCCAACCTACTAGGGTAAGGACAGCATAGTCGGTAGTCCCCAAACCGAGGCGTTCTTAAGGTGCCTATCCCTGTTGCCCAGCTCCGGTAGGGCCAGAACCGTGGACAGCTTCGGTAGTCCAAAACCGGGGCGTTCTTAAGGTGCCCATCCCTTGGACCCATACATCGGTCCGGTACAAGCTCATACATAAAGTAAAATACTTTTCATGCTTCATCATTCATAAGACATTCATAGCATACTTAACATATCATAACTTGTTACGGCTCGGCCCGTCTACCGACCCATTTACCGGTCCTCTCGACCGTCGTACCGTCAACCATCGACCGTGCCGTTTAGCATATTTATGCCTTAAAGACATAAGCATCATCTTTCATTCATCATACTTGCCATTCATCATCATTCATTCATAGCATACTTAACATAGCATAACTTGTTACGTCTCGGCCCGTCTACCGGCCCATTTACCGGTCCTCTCGATCGTCGTACCGTCGACCATCGACCGTGCCGTTTAGCATATTTATGCCTTAAAGACATAAGCATCATTTTTCATTCATCATACTTGTAATTCATCATTTTCATTCTTAGACATGGCATATGCACACATCATTCATAGAGCATGGCACATCATTCATAAACATGGCACATCATTCATAAACATGACATATCATTCGTAAACATGGCATATCATTCATAAACATGGCATATCATCCATAAACATGGCATATCATTCGTAAACATGGCATATCATTCGTAAACATGGCATATCATTCCTAAACATGGCATCATCCTCATTCTTAACATGGCATCATTTTCATTCTTAACATGGCATCATTTTCATTCTTAAACATAAAAGTAACATACTTAACATGGCATCATTCATATCATGAACCTAACATATCATAGACTCATTTTTATCGTGATCATAACCCTATCATTCTTATCATGACATCATTCATATCCTGAACATAAACTTATCATACTTATCATGGCAACACATAAACATGTACTTGCAATTGAAGGCTCAACCCTAACCCTTGGGTCCTTGAGGTTGGCCGAAATATATGGGTCTCTAGGGTGCTTCAAAAATTCCCAAAATTTATACTTAACTTCTAAACATCATTAGGGAACATTAAATAACATTATCATGATTTTTAGCATAATTATAGACCTTTAAAACATGATGGCCGAAACCCTTAAACTCAGGGTCCTCAGTTTTTGTTTCTTTCATGTTGGCCGAAACCCTGGGGTGTCCTAGGGTACTCCAAAAATTCCCAAAAATTATACTTTACCTCTACAAATCATAAGGGAACATCAAATAACATTATCATGATTTTTAACATATTTATAGACATTTAAATCATGGTGGCCGAAACCCATAAACATAGGGACCTTGGTTTTGTCCCTTTCATGTTGGCCGAAACCCTAGAGTGTCCTAGGGTACTCCAAAAATTCCCAAAAATTATACTTAACTTCTAAACATCATAAGGGAACCTCAAATAACATTATCATGATTTTTAACATATTTCTAGACATTTAAATCATGGTGGCCGGAACCCATAAACATAGGGACCTTGGTTTTGTCCCTTTCCTGTTGGCCGAATCCCTAGAGTGTCCTAGGGTACTCCAAAATTTCCCAAAAATTACACTTAACTTCTAAACATCATAAGGGAACGCTAAATGACATTATCATGATTTTTATCATAATTATGGACCTTTAAAACATGCTGGCCGAAACCATTGAACATAGGAACCTTGATTTTGTTTCCCTTCAACATTAAATCCGAAAACTAACCCATATATCATGCCAAAAATCATGGAAATCATAGGTAACTATTATACCACAGGTGAGGGAGTCTTACCTTAGGGTTTCTAAATTTTTAGACCTTGGATGGAGAGAAGGAAGTAGACTTGATGTCTCTCGACCACACCTAGTCCTTGGATCCTTGTAAGAACTTTAGATCTTGGGTGATGGAGCCTTGGTGGAAGCTTTTCCAAGGGAGAACTCTTCCTTAGAGTTTCGGCTAGAATGAGAAGGGAGGAGGGGAGCAAATGCACTTGATGATGAAGAGAAGTAACCCCCCAAACCCCCTCTTTATAGCTCCTTTAAAGAGGCAAATGAAGAGTCTCTCCATGTCATCTCCTTCTACTTCTTAACCACCCTCTACTTCATTTACTCATAAGAATTCCTTGCTAGATGAGTTGGTTAAAGCATTCATGGTTGTACAAGAGGTCCAAGGTTCAATCCTTGGCCCATGCACCTTTATTTTTATTTTATTTTTATTTTATTTAAACCCCTTTTTCTTATTTTCGAAAATTCCCCTTTATTTCGAAAATTCCCCTAAAATCCCCCATAATTATGCTAATATTCCTAAATAAAATTCTTTTATATTTATATAAAATTCATCTAATTAATACCCATTTTTGGAGCCCATTTAAAGCTCATTGGTACTTAGTTTTCTCAATTTAAATGAGAAAACATGGATTTTCTAGGCCTAAGTTCTCCTTAATATTTCTAGGTCCCTTGGAAAATTATTTAAACATGCTTAATATTTTAATAAAATATTAAGAGAATTTTCCGGGTCGTTACAATCCCCCATACCTCTTGAAAGTTCATCCTCGAACTTAGAATAACTCCTGGTACTTGCGCTTCATCTCGTCCTCGGGTTTCCAGGTAACTTCTTCGAACCGTTGACTTTACCATAAGACTTTGACTAAAGGTACCTCCTTATTCCTTAGCTTCTTGACTTCCCTATCCAAAATCTGAATAGGTCTGCTTTCATAACTCAGGTCACAAATTTTTGTTTATCCAATATGTCCTCAAACAACATCGGTGCTAGTATCATTAATAGCTCTATGATGTAATTATACGCATATATCATAATTATATACTTATTATAATCATGGGTAAACCTAATAATAGTATGCTTCCGAAATATTAGTTACATGAGCTATGAATTATATTAGCTAATGGTTATTATATGATAAGTGAGATCATATTTATTATATTACCATAAAATATCTTAAGGTAATCTTTATAATATATATAAGATAATAGGAAACATACGTTGATAATACTAATATTTATAATTAGTACAAAGATATAGTGGACCCATAATCTATAATAAGTGTTAATATAATTAGGACACTACCCTATGCGTATCATTTTAGGTTATACCGTATGACTTATACCATTAACTATATTAGTATTAGTATAATGGAACTAATACTATACGCTAACATAGGTGAGAGTGTTATAATCTTATGTATGTAGGCTATCATATAATTCCCTACCTGAGACTATATTATAGGTTATACATAATATCATAAATTATAATTACTTATCATATAAATTATAGGTATAATACCTATAATTGCTTATGGAATAATATGTATAGGTAATAACTTATAGGTTGAGATGATACATGTCAACCTGTATGTAGGCTCATATTAAGAACCTATATGATAGGTGAATTATGACAATACGTATATGATAAGGAATTAGTATTATAATTATATTTATAATAATCTGATATTAGTACACCCTCTCATATTATTACCATTTGCCTTATATGATATAATATAATTATGTTATATGATTGATAACTAATATACTGTACAGGTTATATAACATTATGTTAATACTAGGTTCACCTTAATTACTAATATTACGATGGCGCTCAATTAATACCCTGTTTATGAACATAAGGTTGAGTCACACTTATGACTAATTGTATTATGACTAACTTAGACCCAAGGTAAAAGGTAGGATACTTATACATGATTGTCTTATGATGTGACCTAAAATAGGTTATAATATAAGGTATATTGAGCATCAGGTCAGGCGATGAAGTAGTCTCGTTAAGTCGGTTACTCTGTCTTCTAGCCATACTTTTCTTCATAAAAGACAAGTATGGTCAATATCAGTTTCTTTTCTACCCCTATATTCTAAATATTTAATTCCTAAAATAATATAAAGTATCATTCATCGTTACATATCGTAACGTACATTTCATCATAAATATCATTCATACTGGCATACCTTAAATCATAAACATCTAAAATCTTACTATCATAAAATGAAGGGTACTTACTTGGAAGGCAGGAAGAGGGCTTGATGTGTGTGTAGTGAGATGGTTACTGCTCTGATACCAACCTGTAACGCCCGCTTTTTTTTTTCCTAAGCGGCGTTACGTTAACATGCTTAGGGCATGTAGACATCATAAGGCAGCGGAATAACTTAACTTATACATGCCCTGTTACCATTCTTAACTTATTGACATGGGAACCTTAGCATATTTTTGAACTTAAGCATCATATCATGTCTCACATAACATCATATCATAAGGTTCCATAAGTCATTATTCAAACATATAAGTAAACATATAGTTTCCTGGGCCAAGTCACTACGACACACATGCGTTCTTGCCCTCCTGCTGCTTCCTTCATTGTCCCCTTGAATGATCTGCGGTATAAGGAAATAAGACTATAAGCACACAGGCTTAGTAAGACTCTTTCCTACTCACAAAACCATTCATCATTCATCATCTCATAATGAGCACATAAAACATTAACATACTTGGTGCTCTACTTAGAACATAACATCTTACGTCACTTGTCGTATACATAGCATGGCATGAACATAAACATAGTAACATTCTAAGCATGGCATGATACATGGCATAAACATAAACATCAGTAAGCATGGCATAATTCATGGCATAAATCATAAACATAGTAGCATGGCAAATTCATGGCATAAATCATAAACATAGTAGCATGGCATTTCATGGCATAAATCATAAACATAGTAGCATGGCATTTCATGGCATAATCATAAACATAGTAGCATGGCATCTTTCATGGCATAAATCATAACATGGTAGCATGTCATAATACCTATCATAGCATATGAACATCTCCTAACATAATCATGGCATAGACATTCATTCTCATGCATACTTCCTAACATGAAACGTAAGCATATCATCTTATCAACATAGCATAATGCATAACATGAATGGATGCATGA
>JAGFNQ010005152.1:0-168300 GCA_024364735.1 Boesenbergia rotunda | reverse complement strand
GTTAAGGCTTAGGAAAATGAAGAGACACCATGACTCTTCACTTACCCTCCTTAATGTGTTATAAAGAGGGGGCATGGGAGTTACTTTCTTCTTCCTCCTCCCTCATTCTAGCCGAAATCCCAAGAGGGGATTCTCCCTTGGAAAAGGTTCACCTAAGGCTCCATCTCCAAGATCCAAGGCTTTTACAAGGGTACAAAGGCTAGGGGTGGTCAAGAGGCAACAAGATCTTCATCCTTCTCCCAAATCTAAGGTCTATAATCAAGATCAACCAATGTAAGACTCCCTCACCTGTGGTATAATAGTTCCTTTATGATTTTTAGCATGATATAAAGTTGGTTTTGGGATTTATATTGAGGAAACCATGATTTGTGACCTTATATGTTTCGGCCACTAGGGTTTTTGGGTCCAAAATGATGTTAAAAATATTACTCATGCTTTCTAATGTTTTTCCATGATGAATATAAGTTAAAATGAGATTTGGAGAAATTTTGAGGTACCCTAGGATCTCCTAGGGTTTCGGCCAACACCATGAACCCATGGGTAGGGTTAGATCTAAACCTTTAAGTATGTGTTTTGTTTATTATCATGCTATAAGGGAGATTGAGGGTGACTTATGTGAATTTTCACAAGGCTTTGTGACCCTATAACTTTCGGCCAAGTAGGGGTCTAGGGCAAAGAGTTAGGGCTTCCCTCAAGCAAGGGTCCTAATGGCTCCTATGGTATAGTATGGAAGGTGTTAGATATTTAATTGGAAATTCTATGAATTTATTCATGCACCCATAGCCCCTTATATGTTTCGGCCAACCCTAGGAAATAGGGCTTGGAGTTAGGGTGAACCCTAATCATGTGGCTAAATGGCTTCTTATGACCCTATAGGTAATGCATGGTTGTTACTTTTCCTTACGCTACCTTACATGTTATTTGAATGATGGAACTCCCCCTTGTAAGTTTCGGCCAAGCAAGATAAATAGGGTATGGGAGGAGTTAGGGTTTGAAGAATGATGGTTTATGGCTTATTATGAAGTATATATATATATATATATAGGTTCAAGCATGTGGTAGAAATTATGTTATCAATAACCCTAACCTTAAGCACCATGTTTCATGTTTATATGTTTATGATTGGATGTCATACTTAATAGGGTTTATTTATGAATGTCTTATGTTCTATGCCATGCACTTGAATGGTAGGTAGTATGTTTATGGAAGTCCTACTTATGCATGCTTGAGATAGATACCATGCTTATGTATGAAATGCAATGTTTACCTTATGTATCATGATCATGCAAGCACTAGGAATAAGAATGATGGTTATGTAAGTAGGCCATGTTCTATGAATGAAAATGCATGTTATGTTTATGAATGAAAGTGCATGTTATGTTTATGAATGAAAGTGCATGCTATGTTTATGAATAAAGATGCATGCCATGTTTTATGAATGACGGCACGGTCGATGGTCGACGGTACGACGGTACGACAGTCTTGAGGACCGGTAAATGGGCCGGTAAATGGGCCGGTAGACGGGCTGGGTCGTTACACATGTTATGTTTATGAATGAAGATGCATGCCATGTTTTATGAATGAAGATGCATGTCATGTCTTATGAATGATGAAGCATGTAAAGTATTTTACTTTATGAATGGGCTTGTACCGGACCGAAATATGGGTCCAAGGGATGGGCACCTTAAGAACGCCCCGGTTCTGGGACTACCGACTATGTTGTCCTTAACCTAGTAGGTCGAGACTAGCTACCTCGTATTTACTTAGGGATGTGCGCACATGATGTATGTATGTGCTACAAGCCAGGGCCCCAATGAATGTGATGATTATGTTTAAGTATTTAAAAGTATGATTTTAAAAGTTAAGCATCCTTATGTATATGCATTAGACTCATGCATTCATTCATGTTATGCATTATGTCATGATAGTAATGTCTTATGCTTATGTTTCATGTTAAGGAATATGCATGATAGTAAATGATTTATGTTATGATTATGTTAAGAAGATGCCATATGATATGATAGAAAGCATGCCTATGTTTATGTCATACAGGTTAGTTCATATCTTATGTTTATGTTTATGTCATGTATCATGTCATGCTAAGAATGTTTATTATGTTTATGTTTATGCCATGTATCATGCCATGTTAATGTTTGATTATGTTTATGTTTATGCCATGTATCATGCCATGTTAATGTTTATTATGTTTATATTTATGCCATGTATCATGCCATGTTAATGTTTAATTATGTTTATGTTTATGCCATGTATCATGCCATGTTAATGTTTATTATGTTTATGTTTATGCCATGTATCGTACCATGCTAGGAATGATTATTTATGTTTAGGTTATGCCATGTATCATGTCGTGTTAAGAATGTTTACTTATGTTTATGTTCATGCCATGTCAAATATATGTTAAATGATTCTAGATGCTTATGTTCTAAGTAGAGTACCAAGTATGTTAATGTTTCATGTGCTCGTTATTAGTGATGAATGATTTTAGTGAGTAGGAAAGAGTCTTACTAAGCCTGTGTGCTTATAGTCTTATTTTCCTTATACCACAGATCACGCAAGGAGACAATAAGGAAGCAGCAGGAGGGCAGGAATGTGTGTGTGTGGTAGTGACTTGGCCAAGAAAATAATATGTTTACCGGTCTTATGCTAGAACTTTATGTTTGCTACTTATGTGTTTGAATAATGGTTTATATGACTCTATGACATGATGTTAAGCATGACATGATATGATGCAAAGTATGAAGTTAATATGCCAAGTACCCATGTCATTATGTTAGGAATGGTAGTAGGGCATATATGTGTAAGTTTAAAGTTATTATGCTGCCTTATGATGTCTACATGCCCTAAGTATGTTAACGTAACACCGCATTATGAAAAAAAACGGGCGTTACAAAAGAGGAATCGCGAACTGATCCTGATCGGTCACCAGATCTGTCACCAGGAGTCTGCTTGCCACAACCTGCATGAACTACACGCCTGATCGGTCACCAGACCTATCAGGGTGTGCCCTGATCGGTCTGGTGACCGATCAGGTCACTCCCTGACCGATCAGGAGCCATCCTGATTGGTCAAGGTGAGAAATGTTGCAACAATTTGATCGGTCATGAGGACCGATCAAGGGTTCTCTGATCGTTCACCAGAACGATCTGACCCCGAACAGAAGCCAAACCAAGGATTCTCTGTTCTCTCCCTGATCGATTCCCAGACCGATCAACCCTCTCTGGATCGGTCACTAGACCGATCCACAAGAGGAGTTCGTGCCAACTCCCTGATCGGTCACCAGACCGATCCAGAGACTTCCAATTCAACCTTAAGTCAAGAGAACGGGCTCCCTGGCCTTCTCTAACTCATGCTCAGTCCCCTGGACCAAGACTCCGTGCCCAACTTCACTCACCGGGACTTCACCTAGTCCCACTAAGTGTGCCTAGTCCCACTAGGTATTTTCTCATGCCAGCGTGCGATCTCTCCGATCCACCTGGACTTCACCTAGTCCCACTAGGTGTGCCTAGTCCCACTACGTCTTTTCCCATACCAGCTGCGATCTCCCCGATCCACCTGGACTTCACCTAGTCCACTAGGTGTGCCTAGTCCTACTAGGTCTTTTCTCATGTCAGCGTGCGATCTCCCGATCCACCTGGACTTCACCTAGTCCCACTAGGTGTGCCTAGTCCCACTAGGTCATTTCCCATGCCAGCGTGCGATCTCCCCGATCCACCTGGACTTAATCCGAATTCATTCAACCAAACTTAAATCATTGTCAACACCAAAACAACAATCGGGTCAGACTGCATCAACACCCTACACAAACTCAAGGAGTAGAGGAGTCTGAAGAAATAAGCTCAAGCGTCCAAGAAGACCAAAGAGAAAAAGAGTTATCAACGTCATCAAGTGAAATGGAGGAATTGAGTGAAAAAGCATCCACCTCATCCGAAGAAGAAGAAGAAGTATCAACATCAAGGGTTGAGGGGGAGGAGAGACCCTCATCCCCACAAGAGCAAGAAAACACCTCAACCTCCACCAAAGCAAAGAAAAAGGACCATATTACATGCTTTGGGTGCAACGAAAAGGGGCACTACAAAGATAAGTGTCTAAATTGTAAAAAGGAGGTACTCTCTAAACCCGGGTCCATTCGATTTAAGTTTAACATGAATTGTAGGAATGGAGAAGCCCAGGAGAGGAAAATGAAGATTCGATGCTTCACATGTGGAGAACTAGGGCACTATCATACCAAGTGCCCAAGAAAAGGTGAGCTAAAGAAAATGGAGAATCTAAGAAGATGGGAGAAGGAGGAGAGAAAGAAAAGGAGCTCACATCAAGGGGGAGCACCAAAGGTAAGGGAGGTAATCTGTAACGACCCGGAAAATTCTCGTAATATTTTCTTTAAAATATTAAGCATGTCTAGATAATTTTCCGAAGGATCTAGAAATATTAGTACGAACCTTAGCCTAGAAACCCATGGTTCTCTCATTTAAATTGAGAAACTAAGTACTAAGGGGCCTTATAGGGGCTTTCTAGTGCCATTATTATGGGTGGATTTTAGGTAGAATTTAATATAAAAATAGATAGATTTTAATGAGAAATACTAACATAATTATGGGGGAATTTTCAAGAAATTTTCGAAATAATAGGAAATAAATTAAAAATAAAATAGAAAATTAGTGCATGCACCAAGGATTGAACCTTGGACCTCTTGTACAACCAAGCATGCACTAACCAATTAACCTAACAAGGGAGTGCTATGAGGGAATGAAGTGGATATTAGTTAAGGTGTAGGAAATGAAGAGTCATCAAGGGAAGAGACACCATGACTCTTCATTTACCCCTTTTAAAGTGATATAAATATGGAAAGGAAGTTACAACTTCCCTTCTCCTCTTCATTTCTTCTTCCTCCTTGCTTTGGCTGAAAACTCAAGGTGTTCTCCCCCTTAAGAAAAGTTCCACCAAGGACTCTATTTGGAAGATCTAGGTTCTCTTCCAAGGTTACAAGGGCAAGAAGGGTTCAAGTGGCAAAGGGATTTCCATTCTCCTTCTTTTAAGGTCTAAAAATCAAAGACACCCCAAGGTAAAAACCCCTCACCTGTGGTATGATGGTTTTCAAGATATTTATCATGATCTAAGTTTTGTTGGCATGATTGATAATCGTTTTTTGTCGTGTTACGGTTTCAAATACAATTTAAGTACTGAATTCCTCTAAACTAATGTAGCATAGAGTAACTCGGGTCGTCTCCCAACGAATGCAATTGGTGCAAGATAAATCTCAGGACTGTATCTTATTGCTTTTGGGTTTTGGGATATGAAACTGGGTTTTGGATTTAAGAGCTAGGACTACGAAATGAATAACAGAGCAAGTATGAAACCTAATTCTAATTAAGGAAGGACAATGCAGATAAAGAAATCTAAATTAACCAGACTACGATTGCAATAAAGAAAGCACAACTTGAAATAAAGCATTAAGAAACTAAACACAAAGCAAACTACAACATTGAAGAAATCTAATCTAATCCTAACTTAATTGCATTCAAATAAAATCATGTAACCTAAAGCAATAGGAAAAACAACTCAAAACAAGAGTTAATCAACTAAGAAACATCACAATTGAAATTAACTGTTCTAAGGAGCATTCAATCGAACACATGATAGGCATGTTGTAATTGGCTACAAATAAGTGCAATTTGAATTGGGGAGATTCCATCAATACAAACACTTAACAATCTATCACAACAACTCAATTAAGAACAATTAACAACTAACAACACAATTAAACCCCTATTCTGATGAAGAAGCTGCTGTGATGAGAAAAACTGTTGTCGTCCAGCTGAAAGGAAGAGTTGCTGTAAGGAATAACATGCTATCAAAAAATCTGCTGCCGGAATTGGATAAGGAAATCAGTTGTTGGCACTCGGCCCTGTGAAGAGGAAATTGCTGGAATTGAAGCTATGAAGAACTTCTACGCAGGGTGAACTGTGTGCAGTGATGATCCGGATCTAATCTGATGAAGAAGTGCCGAAAATGGAAGAAGTTGCGGATCTAATCCAATGAAGGCTGGGTGAAGGAATTTCTGTCGGAAATGGAACAAGGAAGAAGCTGTGCTGAAATTAAAAATAATTGCTGTAAAGGGAAACAATCGAAGAATTTCGGTAAGGGAATGGATCGGCGGTGGAAGAAGATGGATGATCGTTTTCTCTCCGAACCCCGAAAGAGAAAGCTGCGGTGGAGATGGATGGCTGCGACGGCTACGTTTGGCTGAAGCTCGGAACCCCCAAAGCCCTACCTTGAAGTCGTCAGCTATGGTGGAAGGCGGATGGAGTCGACTAGAGCTCGGAACCCCCAAAGCCCTAGCTTCGTCCGGTGGCGTGCGGTGAAGGAAATGGATGGCGTCTCTCCGAACCCCGAAAGAGAACCTTTACTCTCTTCTCTCCGAACCCCGAAAGAGAAGAGGTGGACATGGATCGTTGAGACGAGAACCCCTCGTCTAGGTTGATCGGAGCTCCGGCCGGCTAGGGTTGGAACCCCTACCCCTAGCTTGCGGCGGCGATGAAGCGGTGGAGACGACGAATCGCCGCGAGCCTTGCGTGTGGAGTCGATGAAGAACCTAGGTCGCGTGTTTCCCCTTTTCTTCCACGCGAACCGGTCGAGTCGGATGTGTGTGAGCCAGAGGAAAGCGATCGGGCGCTCTTCCTCACTTGAGTTCGATCCAGGTTCAGCAATTGGCTCAGTCCAGCTTGGGTTCAGCAGCTGTGTTTGGGTTCAGCTCAGCAAATGGTTCAGCCAACCAGCTTCCGTGATTTGATTCAGCCCTGAGTTCGGCTCAGCTTGAGTTTAGCTCTGATCCAGCTCTTGGGTTCAGTCAATTAGTTGAATTCCAGCCAGCAGTCGGGTTCAGTCAAAGTTCAGTCTGGGTTCAATCAAGCAGTCCGTGATCAATTGATGCCTACAAAATAATATTCAAATTTAGTGCCAAAAATATCCCAAATATACACAGATTTGAATTAAATGCCAAAATGGGGAAAATACATGAAAACTAATAAAATTGCAAACTTAAGCATATAAAATATGGATCAAACATAGATTTTAGAGCCGAAAATAATCAACAAAATGATGGTTATCAAACTCCCCCACACTTATTCTTGGGCGTCTCGCACAAGTAAACAAAACTAAAAGAAAATAATATATCTCCCAAACATTACATCCCCTATCAATACTTAAAGAAATAATAAAAGAAAGTTACTTAAGATCATCAAGTCTCAAGCATCCATGTATTTATGGTTCCAAATCTCACATAAATCAAAAGCATGGTAACTTCATCAACTTGAATAAACTAAGCATGACAAAAACCTCCCAAGATGGATATATGCACTGATGCTCACAAAAATAACAGATATGGAAGTGGAGTTCTCTCAAAACATTCATGACATTGCACTACCATATGCTTGCTTATCTTCTACTTCTCCACTACTATAACATAAGTACACAAATCAAGAGGGCTTTTCAATGAATAATAATGAAACCAAGTGCTAACAAGAGAACAAGAAAGTAGATAACAAAGAAGATCATATAGAGCATGAAAGAATATCAAAGAGAATATGAGAGCATTGGGGTAATTAACATAATGTATACACTCAAACAATAGGCCAAAATAAACAACTCGATCAAACCTCCAACACTCAAAATTATCCTTTCACATTCTCAATGCACTACATATCAACCACTTACAACATCTCTCAAAATGCATGTATGGATTAACAACAAAACTCTTGAATTTTGCAATAATATCAAAAGAGTACACATCAAGAAAATATTCCTTTTTGTTCATCACTAATACAATCTCGAATGCTTGAGGAATTTTTTTTTTCATAGAGAGATTTTTTTTTCTTTTCTCTTTTTTTTTCATCTTTATTATTTTTTTTTATCTCTCTTTCTTTTTTTTTCTTTTTTTTTCTTCAAAGAGAGATTTTTTTTTTCACACAAGCATTCGTCCATATACACTTGTCTCCCCCCCCCCACACTTAAAACTTGAGCGTCTCGCGAAAACTACTAAATATGTAACAAGGCATGATATATCTCAAACTTACAATAACAGAGGCTAATAAAAATGTACTCATCATGCAATCACCCCATGCTTTCATCGAATGCTCAAGGAAAGATCAAGCTAACAAAGATATGACAGTGATAATCTAGTGACAATGAGAGGATCTGAAAGACAATGAAACATGAAGGTAATAGGTGAAACACTCTCTAGTAACAATAGCAAGGTAGAGGGAAAACTAAGAGTTCCACAAGAAAGATTGCCTCTATCATATTTGTGTAAGCTTATGATAATGTAATTTCAAAAAGAATCAAAGCAAGTTCTAGAGTGTCAAGTATCACAAATGCTATCACACATAAGAGGATTAAGGATAGGCATGGCAATATCCTCACTAGATGATCAATAAAATGTCATGCTTAATCCAACAAGATAGAGTCTATCACCACAACAAATGACTAAATGCAATTAATATCCCCAAGCATACCAAGGAAACCAAAACTCGATAATCAGACTTAACTATCTTTTATGATTCTCAAAGCATAATAAAGGAACATGTAAGGAGATACAACTCGAAATCAAACAAGATTTATTCAAAGCCAAACAAAATGCAAAATGAGGAAACAAAGTATAAATACAAAGTATAAAAGTAAACAAACATGCGAGTATAACATAAAGAAAAACAAGAAAAGTAAAGTAAAGGAACAAACTCCCCTTTATTCTGGTGGACGGAGCCTATCCAGAAGTAGCCTCCATCGTGGTAGTGGAGGAGTCTGGGTGGCTGAGAGAATTAGGACTCCCCCACACTTGAACTTTACAAAAAATTTCTCTGGTGGCCTAAGGCGATTCAGGTTCAAAATCCATGGAAGGAATGGAGTTCTTCGAATTAGAGTAAAATCATCTCCTCCTTCTTTCTGCCTTTTAGAAGTCATTCCAGGAGGTTGAAGTCTGTTCAGTTGGAGCACCCACTCCTGGAGTCTTCTGGACCCTGCAAAATAATGTAATACCACTCTCAAGCGTTCAGGGTCAGAAAGAAATGATATAAATTCAGTCTCTGCATGAAATAAATCCAAAACTGCATCATATCCAATTAAATCAAATTCTGGTACCTCAATGAAATTATCAAAATCATTTCCTACAAAATTTACATCTAGATACTCATCATAAATAAAGAAATCAATTTCTGGCACATCAATAGAAATTTCACAATTATTTTCAATCAAAGATGTATCAAGCAATGTGTCACAGCCAGTGAAATCAATATCAGATATCTCCATAAGTTTTTCACATTCAACCTCAACATATGATATAGCAAGAGACTCATCAAAGTAAATAACATCAATTTCAGGCACTTCTAAAAAATTTTCACTATTCATATCCACAAAAGATGTATCAAGAGATTCATCATAACAAACTACATCAATTATGGGTGCCTCTAAAATTATTTCGCTATCCATATTTACAAGAGATGTGTAATGCAGTACGATCAATGAAATCAATGTTTGGTACCTCTATTAGATTTTCACAAACAATTTCTACACAAGGTATATCAATAAATTCATCAGAATCAATAAAGTTAGCACTAGGTACCTTTTTGAATTTTTCTGAACAAAGAGGAGAAATACTTACCTGAGCGTGCTGGAGAATACCTGGAGGTTCTACAAGAGTAGATGTATCCATGGCCTCCTCCTGGTCAAGTACATGCTCCTCTTCAGCCTCAGACTCTGGTGGACAATCAACTGGTGATCCTTGGGTGCTTGCTTCCACCATGCAAGTCCCTACACTTTCTGGTTCATTCTCTGAATCTTGTGGTGGTCCCTGGGACTTAGTGCAATCCCCTACACCTATGGAATCATCTCCTATGCATTCTTCTTCTACAATATCTGCAACAACAGTATCAGAAAAATTAGGACCACTAATAACACTATCATCACAAAATAAAAGACTAGAATGGTCCTATGGAGCTTCAGTTTCTTCTTCTTGAGCTGAAAAATTTGGCAATGGATTTTGAGTAGGAATCTCCGGAGGAATGCATGCTGTAGGTGCCCTATATTTGATGATTACTTCTTCTTCTTCTTCTAATTTTGCAAGATCACTTGAAGAAAGATTTGGCAATGCACTAGGGTCACCTTGAACTGAGATAAAATCAACTCCGGGGCTCTCAGAATTAAAAGCAGCTTGAGAAACTAATTGTTCTGATCTTTGGGCATTTATTTGATTCATTTGTTCAACCAATTGTTCCATTTGTCTTCCAATGTTTTGAAGCCTAGTGTAGAACTCCTGTTGGTATTGAATTGTAGTAAAAGGCTGCTGAAGATCATGAATAGGCTGTGAATTCTGAAAATCAAATAGTTGGGGCTGCTCAGCTGGTTGAACAGGTTGATTAAACTGCTGAAAATTGGGTTGATAGCAAGGATGATGTTGCTGGAAATTATTGTTCTGAAAATTCTTAAGTTGGGGCTGACATTGTTGATTGAATTGTTGAAATGCTTGAGGTTGAAAATTCTGAGTGTCTTGCTGAAAATTCTGACCTTGAAACTGGAAATCTTGCTGACATGGTTGAAACTGCTGGGGTGGCTGATTAAATGGTTGCTGAAAATTTTGTTGGTAAGGTTGCTGCAAATTCTGACAAGGCTGCTGGAAATTCTGAAAATACTGGTACTCTGCCATGGAACTGCTCGAATGAATAGAAAAAATATTCAATAGATTCTCAAACTCCCAAGATAACCACCTGCAGTCCTGACCAAAAACAAACAAAATGGCAGCAACCGTATATAAAAGAATAAGCAATCAAGAATAGAATCAAAAGATATAATTATCAAGCACCACTACATTCCCCGGCAACGACGCCAAATTTGATAACCGCTTTTGTCGTGTTACGGTTTCAAATACAATTTAAGTACCGAATTCCTCTAAACTAATGTAGCATAGAGTAACTCGAGTCGTCTCCCAACGAATGTAGTTAATGCATGATAATTCTCATGGTTGAATCTTATTGCTTTTGGGTTTTGGGATATGAAACTGGGTTTTGGATTTAAGAGCTAGGACTACGAATTGAATAACAGAGCAAGTATGAAACCTAATTCTAATTAAGGAAGGACAATGCAGATAAAGAAATCTAAATTAACCAGACTACGATTGCAATAAAGAAAGCACAACTTGAAATAAAGCATTAAGAAACTAAACACAAAGCAAACTACAACATTGAAGAAATCTAATCTAATCCTAACTTAATTGCATTCAAATAAAATCATGTAACCTAAAGCAATAGGAAAAACAACTCAAAACAAGAGTTAATCAACTAAGAAACATCACAATTGAAATTAACTGTTCTAAGGAGCATTCAATCGAACACATGATAGGCATGTTGTAATTAGCTACAAATAAGTGCAATTTGAATTGGGGAGATTCCATCAATACAAACACTTAACAATCTATCACAACAACTCAATTAAGAACAATTAACAACTAACAACACAATTAAACCCCTATTCTGATGAAGAAGCTGCTGTGATGAGAAAAACTGTTGTCGTTCAGCTGAAAGGAAGAGTTGCTGTAAGGAATAACATGCTATCAAAAAATCTGCTGCCAGAATTGGATAAGGAAATCAGCTGTTGGCACTCGGCCCTGTGAAGAGGAAATTGCTGGAATTGAAGCTATGAAGAACTTCTACGCAGGGTGAACTGTGTGCAGTGATGATCCGGATCTAATCTGATGAAGAAGTGCCGAAAATGGAAGAAGCTGCGGATCTAATCCAATGAAGGCTGGGTGAAGGAATTTCTGCCGGAAATGGAACAAGGAAGAAGCTGTGCTGAAATTAAAAATAATTGCTGTAAAGGGAAACAATCGAAGAATTTCGGTAAGGGAATGGATCGGCGGTGGAAGAAGATGGATGATCGTTTTCTCTCCGAACCCCGAAAGAGAAAGCTGCGGTGGAGATGGATGGCTGCGACGGCTACGTTTGGCTGAAGCTCGGAACCCCCAAAGCCCTACCTTGAAGTCGTCAGCTAAGGTGGAAGGCGGGTGGAGTCGACTAGAGCTCGGAACCCCCAAAGCCCTAGCTTCGTTCGGTGGCGTGCGGTGAAGGAAATGGATGGCGTCTCTCCGAACCCCGAAAGAGAACCTTTACTCTCTTCTCTCCGAACCCCGAAAGAGAAGAGGTGGACGTGGATCGTTGAGACGAGAACCCCTCGTCTAGGTTGATCGGAGCTCCGGCCGGCTAGGGTTGGAACCCCTACCCCTAGCTTGCGGCGGCGATGAAGCGGTGGAGACGAAGAATCGCCGCGAGCCTTGCGTGTGGAGTCGATGAAGAACCTAGGTCGCGTGTTTCCCCTTTTCTTCCTCGCGAACCGGTCGAGTCGGATGTGTGTGAGCCAGAGGAAAGCGATCGGGCGCTCTTCCTCACTTGAGTTCGATCCAGGTTCAGCAATTGGCTCAGTCCAGCTTGGGTTCAGCAGCTGTGTTTGGGTTCAGCTCAGCAAATGGTTCAGCCAACCAGCTTCCGTGATTTGATTCAGCCCTGAGTTCGGCTCAGCTTGAGTTTAGCTTTGATCCAGCTCTTGGGTTCAGTCAATTAGTTGAATTCCAGCCAGCAGTCGGGTTCAGTCAAAGTTCAGTCTGGGTTCAATCAAGCAGTCAGTGATCAATTGATGCCTACAAAATAATATTCAAATTTAGTGCCAAAAATATCCCAAATATACACAGATTTGAATTAAATGCCAAAATGGTGAAAATACATGAAAACTAATAAAATTGCAAACTTAAGCATATAAAATATGGATCAAACATAGATTTTAGAGCCGAAAATAATCAACAAAATGATGGTTATCATCAACCCACAAACACCAAAACATTGCAAAAACCTTGCTCTAATACCAAAAATTGTCACGACCCCAGAGGAGCATGCTTACTTGAAAATCGGGCAGCATCTCCCCTGTACGGTAGACAAGTTGGGACATAAATACATATTGTTGGTGCAAGTTGCATCAATGATGTCCTCCTCTAAGTGTTTCAATGTTTGACAATATGCTTAAGTCAGTGATATATTGAACAAGGGAAGGGTGAGTGAAGAAAACTGGACCAAAGTGAAAGTAAGTCGTAGTTAACCTAGGCACGAAGTCCTGGTTCGAGGAATTGGGCACTAAGTCCTGGCCACGAGCTGGGCAACTAAGTCCTGACCGGAAGTTGGGCACAAAGTCCTGGTCGGGGACTGGGCACCGAAGACCTGGTTTGATGAATTGGGCGTGAAGTCCTGGCCAAGGGTTGGGCACCGAAGACCTGGTTCAGGGAATTGGGCACGCAGTCCTGGCCAAGGGTTGGGCACCGAAGTCCTGGACCTAGGGTTTGGGCACGAAGTCTTGGTCCGAGGGATTGAGTAACTTAGCTGAGCGATGACTAAGGACAGAAGTAGAGACGGGTCAAGGTTCGGACATCTCGAGATCCAAGAGTATCGGAAGCTAAGCAAAAGTCCACCCGAATGGACTGGGTGGCAACCGTCTCCTGAAAGGAGTAGGTGAAAGGCGTGTTCCCGGGGGTGGGAACTTGCGTCGGTTCGACCTAGGGTTTTGTTGAAATCCAAAGTCAGAATCAACTCATTAAGACTATGATTGTATGTGTATTTGTCTTGTATTCATGTATCTTGTGTTAGGACCAAAAGGAATTTAGATATCTCCACAATGGTATGATATTGTCCACTTTGGGCCTAAGCCCTCATGGTTTTGCTCTTGGGCCCTCCCAAAAGGCCTCATTCCAATGGAGATATCTTTTTTCCTTATAAGCCTATGATCTTTCCCATGTGTTTTCAATGTGGGACTATGCTTGCAACCTTGCAACCCCAACAATCCCCCCCCCCTCAAACAAAGGACCACAAGCCCCCTCAAGTGGAAACCCTTTCCGTTTGATATCCGATCCTCAACCCACCAGGACTTTTTGCCCCTCGGTCCACCCGACCTACTAGGACTTCACTGCCTAGCCGCAACTAGGACTTCATTGCCTGGTGTCTGGTCCTCTTGATCAAGACACGGGAGCTCACACATCCTTTATTCAAGGCTTAACCCACATAGTTAGATTTGGATCATGGCTCTAGCTCGTGCTTCTTCCGGCGGTTAGTCCGACCACTTTGGGCCTAAGCCCTCATGGTTTTGCTCTTGGGCTCTCCCAAAAGGCCTCATTCCAATAGAGATATCTTTTTTCCTTATAAGCCTATGATCTTTCCTATGTGTTTTCAATGTGGGACTATATTTGCAACCTTGTAACCCCAACATCTTGCAGGTACCCAAAAGTGGAGACAAAGCAGGCAAAAGGTTGGAAAAGGGTCCCTAGGTGCCCCCATCAATGGGGGCACCCCAATGGAATCATGTGCCCCCATCAATAGGGGCGCCTGAGTCAAAGAAGCAAAACAGGTTCATCGAAGGAAGACAGAAAAGGCTTCCATTCAGGCACCCGGGACCATACGGGCGCCCCCATCAGCTCAAGCGCCCCTGTGAAGATGGATAAGCGCTGACCGAGCCTGCGGATAAGAGATCGTGCAGGAAAGGCCACGTGTAGGCGCCCCCATCGACACAGGCGCCCCCATGGGTGCTATAAAAGGGGCTTTGACCCCAAGGCTCAAGACACAACTTCCAAGATCCATTCTGAGCTTTCTGACTGACGACAAAGCGCTAAAGACGAGGCTCTACAATCGGGAGGCTCCAAGAGGAAGTGCGTGACACTTCGAAGGTCCAGATCGGTCGAGTCTTCGACCATTTTGTTTTTGGTTTGCTTATATTATTTTGCACTGAATTTCCTATATTTCTTATTGTAATTATTGCACTGTAAGACAGGTTTCTCCGCCTCCAAAAAGTCCGGAAAGGTGACCAATAGTGGGTGGGTGTTCCCGTGCTTAGGCCTTGGATGTACTGACCCTGGGGGGTTGGGAACCAAGTAAATCTCGCATGTAAACTGTCTTTTGTTTTGTTTATTCTTTCTAATGTTTTCCGCTGCTACTAACTCTGTGTCCAGAACGAACGAAAGTTTTATGAGGGTTCGCAAAAAGATTTTTACGATCGATATTCACCCCCCCTCTATCGATGGCACCGGTCCTACAATTGGTATCAGAGCCAGACCGCTCTTCACCGGACTAACCGCCGACGGAGCAACGACGCCAGGAGTTGAGGGGGAGCCCAGGGGTGAATCAGGTACATTTTTTTTTAAAATGTCTTTTTTTAAGTTCCATATTATATGCTTCACGTGCAGGGAGAGAGGGTACTATAAAAATCAGTGTCCTACTCCTAAGACTCGTTCTTCACCGGCGATAAAAGACGTACCAGCACCAGGAGGCCGAAGGAACAAAGATCACATCAAATGTTTCAAGTGCGAAAAATACAGACACTACAAGAATAAATGTCCGGCAAAGGTTCGCAGAATTTACGTTCCGAAAATTTTTAAAATTCCTGCACTAGCTTATCTAAATAATTTAGATAATTGTTCTGAAAAGTTAAATTTTGTGAATAGTCAAGTTAATGTTCTGCATGACCAATTACAAAATATCGATAATGTTAAAATATCATAAATCAACACTTTAATCTTTAATGTTAATTCATTAATTTCTAAAATTAATTCTGAAATTAATCTTAATTTTAATTCTGAAAACTCTAATAATGATAATGCTAAAATCGTAAGGATAAAATTGGAAATATTTCTGATAATCCTGAAGATAATTTAGACAACTCTGAATTCAAATTTGAAAATCTTATGGATAACTCTGAATTCAAATTTGAAAATCTTAAAGATAATTCTGAAAATTGTGAGATCTATTCTGAAAATGTTGAAAATATTCTTGAGGATAATAGAGATGAAATTCTCTTAGATAATAATTTAATTATAGATAATGTTAAAGATTATTAAAAATATTAACTAGTGGCCCGAATTACTCCACCTATTTTGAAGATATTAAAGGATGTGATTTTGAGGATGAGGAGGAGATGGAATTTTCTGAGATGAGCCATAGTCAATAAAAATCACAAAGATTCAAATAAACCAGAATCATTGGAAAAACTTAAAAAGATAAATAAAGAAGAAATAGTGGATGAGTCAGAAATTTTTGAAATAATGAAAATTATGAATTTAAACCCACAACTATTAATTAATCATTTCAACTTTAATTATTCAAGTCTAAATTAATTCTTAATTAATTCAACTCAATCAATTAATTTAAATTCAAATTAATTCTTAATTAATTCAATTAAATCGTAATTAATTCAAATTCAAATTAATTCTTAATTAATTCAATTAAATCTTAATTAATATAAATTTAAATTAATTCTTAATTAATCCAATTAAAGATTAATTAATTCAAATTCAAATTAATTCTTGATTAATTCAATTAAATCTTAATTAATTCAAATTCAAATTAATCTTAATTAATTCAACTAAATCTTAATTAATTCAAATTCAAATTAATTCAATTAATCCTTAATTAATTTATTTTTAATTATTTCTTAATTAATTCAATTAATTCTTATTTAATTCAATTAATTCTTAATTAATTTAATTTCAATTAATAACTTAAACTCAAACTAAATAAAATCATACCGAACCCGGAACAATTAATTTAATAAAATTAAATATGTCAAAGTAGGTTGACATATTCGCGGGTTCACACGACATGTATCAAATTGGAAATTTGATACATCTTTAGAAACTTAATTAAAAATTTTGACTTGTTTGAATCATGCATTAATGCCATGAACATGCATCTGCTATTTTCTTAAAATATATGTCATGTCATTCATGTTTAATTTTATGCATAATTTAGAACGGCTATAGGAAAAAGAATAGTTGAAACTTGAACAACCTAGTATTAAGTGGAGATTAGATGATAGTACGTTAAGGAAGCCCTTCTAATAAGGTCAAGTATATTCTACTTGGTCTGTTTAGTCTAGTGGAACTAGCCGAAGCTACCGATCCAAAACCTAAGCTAGTTAGACCAAAATTTTTCAAGAAGTGATTTGAAAATGAATTTTCGATAAAAGGCTTTGTCAAGGAAAGGGTTGATGTTCTAATAAGGCTACGACCAAAGAAGACCTTGTGCATCGCCAAGACCTAGAAGCCGATTACCGAAAATCAAATTCACTTTATTATTCGATAAATTTGAATCTAACACAAGTTTCAATTAATTCTTAGATTTAACAATGAATTAAGAAAAATGATTCAAGCATCTCACAATACACCTATAAGGCAACTATGCTTGTTGTATTGAGACATCTAAAATGGGTGAGATGTTAAGGACTAATAAATTGAAAAATATTTTTCAAAATGGTTAGAATATTTTTCTAAAAATATATTTTCAAAATAGTGCTTCAACATAATAATGTTTTTATGAATTTCATGATTGTCTGATTGCTTATACATATTATAGATTTTCAAAAAGTATACTCCTTTTGAAAAATTATTTGACTCACACAATTAGACACAAGCCTTCTAGGACAACACTAAAGTTCCTTATGACACTTAGATAGTCAAACGGTGTCGAGTACAGGGGGAGTGTTGTTATTCTATTTTTCAAAAACTGTACTTTAAAACATCACTATCATTTGAAAATATTTTTTCGAAAACTGTGCTTTAAATTACTATCACTTGTGTTTTCGAAAAAAAGGGGGTTATGCTTTAAAAAGTTATTCTCATTCCAAGTTGAATTTTCTAAAACCTTATCTTCTTAAAAATTATCATACTTCAAAGTTATTCATTTGATTTTGATAAACTCTAAAGACACAGACGAAATATACTTAATGATCTACAAGGACTCCGAGGATGTGTCAAATTTAGGGGGAGTCTAAACCAAAAAGAAATTATTTCTAACAAGTATTTTCTTTAACAATTATTTTTTTGAATTATTAGATAATTCTTTTAGTCTAAACCAAACCCTAAGGACTCAGAGGAAGAGTACTTGGGGTCAACAAGCTTCCTAGGACTGGGTCAAAAGTTTAGGGGGAGGTCAAATTAAAAGAATTATTGAATATTTCAAGGTAATATGTTTTCATGCACGGTATTTTCAAATCCTTCTGAAAACATAAGTAATTTTAAATCATTCTTTATATATATATATATATATATATTATTTTCAAATTTTTTTCAATTTGAAATAATATTTTTCTTGAGTTTGGAAAAATTTTCAGGACACTTAAGGAAATGTCCTTGTAGTTAACAAGGTTCCTAGGATTGTGTCAGACTGGAAAAGAAACTAAGTCAAGTAAAGTATTATGTTTTCAAAATGAGATTTCCTTAATATAAAATGCATAATATCTTTTAAAAATACTTAGATATTTCAAAATTTGCATAAGTATTTTCAAAAGTACTTATATTGCATACTTGCATTTTTTTGCTCAAAATATGTTTTAAAAAGTACTTGCATTTTAAAATGTTCAAATTACTTGGTCAAAATATAATGCTTTCGAAAGTACTAATATTTTCAAGGTACTAATGCTAACAAAATACAAATTTTTTTTCAAGAGTACAAATATCTTTTTAAGTATTAACATGTTTCAAAGAACGACGTTATCCAATCTTTACAAAAATGGAAAACTGCCGAGTTTTTTTTAAGTATTTTTCTAAAAATTGCACAAAATTCTTTCTAAGTAAAGATATACTTTCAAAAAGTTTTTTCATTTTTGGTGCAAGCGTTTTTTTGGTGATTTTTGATGTATGACAAAGGGGGAGACGTGCGCTTAAGTTAGAAAATTTTTACTCTCTTACCGAAGGATCAAAAAGGAAAATCAAAATATTTTTCAACAAGGGGAAAGTAAGCCTAAGTTAGAAGTTTTTTCTTTTTTCTCCCAAAAGATCAAAACGTATTTTCAAAACTTAGAACTTTAAACTTAGAACATTTTTCAAGGTTTAGCCCTTTCAACAAATCTTACTTAAGATATTGTCAAACATCAAAAAGGGAAAGATTGTTGGTGCAAGTTGCATCAGTAATGTCCTCCTCTAAGTGTTTCAATGTTTGACAATATGCTTAAGTCAGTGATACATTGAACAAGGGAAGGGTGAGTGAAGAAAACTGGACCAAAGTGAAAGTAAGTCCTAGTTAACCTAGGCACGAAGTCCTGGTTCGAGGAATTGGGCACTAAGTCCTAGTCGCGGGCTAGGCAACTTAGTCCTGACCGGAAGTTGGGCACGAAGTCCTGGTCGGGGACTAGGCACCGAAGACCTGGTTTGAGGAATTGGGCACGAAGTCCTGGCCAAGGGTTGGGCACCGAAGACCTGGTTCAGGGAATTGGGCACAAAGTCCTGGCCGAGGGTTGGGCACCGAAGTCTTGGACCTAGGGTTTGGGCACGAAGTCTTGGTCCGAAGGATTGAGAAACTTAGCTGAGCGATGACTAAGGACAGAAGTAGAGATGGGTCGAGGTTCGGACGTCTCGAGATCCGAGAGTATCGGAAGCTAAGCAAAAGTCCACCCGAATGGATTGGGTGGCAACCGTCTCCTGAAAGGAGTAGGTGAAAGGCGCGTTCCCGGGGGTGGGAACTTGCGTCGGTTCGACCTAGGGTTTCGTGGAAATCCGAAGTCAGAATCAACTCATTAAGACTAAGATTGTATGTGTATTTGTCTTGTATTCATGTATCTTGCAGGTACCTAAAAGTGGAGACAAAGCAGGCAAAAGGCTGGAAAAGGGTCCCTAGGTGCCCCCATCAATGGGGGCGCCCCAATGGAATCAGGTCCCCCATCAATAGGGGTGCCTGAGTCAAAGAAGCAAAACAGGTTCAGTGAAGGAAGACAGAACAGGCTTCCATTCAGGTGCCCGGGACCATACGAGCGCCCCCATCAGTTCAGGCGCCCCTGTGAAGATGGATAAGCGCTGACCGAGTCTGCGGATAAGAGATCACGCAGGAAAGGCCACGTGTAGGCGCCCCCATCGACACAGGCGCCCCCATGGGTGCTATAAAAGGGGCTTCGACCCCAAGGCTCAAGACACAACTTCCAATATCCATTCTGAGCTTTCTGACTGACGACAAAGCGCTAAAGTCGAGGCTCTACGACCGGGAGGCTCCAGGAGGAAGTGCACGGCACTTCGGACGTCCATATCGGCCGAGTCTTCGAACATTTTATTTTTGGTTTGCTTTTATTATTCTGCACTGAATTTCCTATATTTCTTATTGTAATTATTGCACTGTAAGACGGATTTCTCCGCTTCCAGAAAGTCCGGAAATGAGACCAATAGTGGATGGGTGTTCCCGTGTTTAAGCCTTGGATGTATTGACCTAGGGGGTTGGGAACCAAGTAAATCCCGCATGCAAACTGTCTTTTGCTTTGTTCGTTCATTCTATTATTTTCCGCTGCTACTAACTCTGTGTCCAGAATGAACGAAAGTTTTACGAGGTTTCGCAAAAAGATTTTTACGGTTGATATTCACCCCCCCCTCTATCGACGGCACCGGTCATACACATATCACAGCACTAATATAGCTCAGCAACAAGCGGCTGTCATCACAATAATAAATAAAAGGCACATCCACTCAGTTTATATAGAAACAAAATAAATGGATGGCTCAACCATCATTAATATAAAGAAAGTCTACATACCAGTAATAACGACAAAACCAAACTGATACTTGACAAATAAAAATAACTTTGGAAATAAATCAGACACTAAATCAAACCAAACCAACACGGTGGGACTGAGGGACTGGCGACCGGATCCTCTCCTGGCTCCAAGAAAACGCAACTACCTGCTATCTGAAACAAAAAGAGAAAGCAGGGGTGGTGAGTCCAGGCGGACTCTGCAGGTATATGAGTAGACAATAAGCATGGCATAACAAAATGTATAATAGGTAGAGAACTAACAAGGTACAGTCCATAAGGAATATAAGAACACCTAAACATGCATAACATATATAGAATAACACGTTATAAAATCGAATAACAACTAAACGGTATAAAACAACGCAACAACAATAAAACCAAGATATACATGCATGTCAATCAAGTGCAACAACCATAGCTCATATAAATGCAACAATCACAAGAAAATGCATAAATGAAATTCGTATACATATGATGCAATGACATGTGTCACCCCTGACGCCAGTCAAGCCGCCAACACATCCCATCTGTGTGACCGAGTGGGTAGAGCTGTGATAACTATACGCACTCCAATGAATATCACAGAAAGGTGTGGTTGAGTGGACAGGATGCTGGGGAGACAACACTCCAAACCCCGATACATAGGGGGAGTTATCAACATCTACAGTATCCCTCGAAAAATAATGGTGAGGATGTCACTGCTTGCCTACAACTGCAACATGTGTGGCTAACAGGACAGTTGCTCACACTCTAGCAACTACCACGACAACAAGTGGTTGAGTGAATCAAGCAACTAAATAACTAATGAGGACTTAACCATATGGAAGCCCAACAGTTGTTAGTATGCAACATGCAGATATGGTGCATGCTACAAGATGCACGAACAACCGGAGAAACAACGATGCAACAAAATCCAACAAGTATACGATGCATCAATACAACCAACCAAAAATCAAAAACTAACGATTATGCACTTACACTACTAGGTAGGATATTTCTAATGACAAATAAACCTATTTGTGATTAATGGACTTCTAAGTACTCGCATACAAACGGTACTTTACAGAACAGAAAAACCAACAGGGAATTGTATGGATACGAATTTTGAATACTCGAAGATCAATGAAGAATAAGTATCAACGGCGATGTTAAAATAACAAACAACAAGGAATAAGGTCAAGCAACCTACTAGACATAAAATAGTCTTGCTTTATGGTAAAAGAAACTACTTGAGTACAAAGGAGAAGTACTCGCCTTGTATTGAAGAATTTCGTAAACGAAGAGAACCTTCCACAATCAATCAAACGAGTCCAAAGTCAAGGTCCTATATAATAATTAATAAAGTTTAGTTAATTATAAAATTAACAAATTAGCTAAACAAAATACGAAATATAATTAGGATAAATCCTAACTATTATACATATTTAATTAACTCATAAATACAACTGGTTCATTCAAACAAATTATACAAACTTAATCTTCCAAGCTAAACAGCCAATTCAAACACCTAGCAAGGGGATTTCCAAAACCATGAGGTGTTGATCGCACACCACAAAAAACACCAATTCAATCCCTAACACTACACCTCACATCAACAACAAGACAAAACTAATTCTCCAGCATCACATTAATCAACTGACACGAAATCACCCCAGACTACATATCAACCTAGCTAAATAAAACTGTGGGTTTTAGACCTACTGTTCCATAGCATACCTATATTCTTGACTGATTGAACATAGAGCAAGGCACATCATACCAAAACTATACCTATCCTACAACTATTTATTATTCTGTACACTATCAATTACAATAATTCAACTATATAAACTGCACAGATAAATCAAAATAATGTACTTATAGTGCAATACTTTCATTACACTGAATCACACTAAATCAACAATAGAACTCATAAGGAAAAAAAAATAAGGCAAATTGTGATTGTGTGACTCACACTCCCAAACCGAAAATACAAGCATCAATTGATCATATGAACACACTACACCTACTTCTAACCTATTCACATCAGAAATCAAACCCAAGAACACATTCAAAACCACCAAAGGAATTGGGGACAAGGAAGTCACAACCTAGGACTTACCAGCCCGAAGGTCGGCGGGCGTTCGGCGTTGGCTGGCAGGGCTGACGGCATCGGCTAGGTTTCCACGCGAGGCAACTCTGTGGCGGCATCAGCGAGGGTACACCCAGTTCGTGCGCACCGGAGAAGATGGGAGAAGAAGAAGAAGAAGAAGAGGCTGGGGCGGCTACCGGCGTCGCTCGCTGCGGAGAAACATCGCGCGGCGTGGGGCGTCGGGGAGAAAGAAACAATAGAAGAGAGAATCGAGCGAATGAAAACTGATTCGGGGAGGGCTTTTAGGGTTTTAATATAGTTTTTGACTTTTTGCAAAAAGGCCCTCCAAGTTTGAATATTTCCAACTAGGCCCTTTATTTTTGAAAACTTACCTTTTCAACCCTAAAAATTCAGTATTTAACATGATTGGAGGCATCCAAGAGATGATAAACACTAAAGTATTGGGATTGGATTAACATGCATGGAGGCACCCAGATAAATCAAGAAGCCTCTAATACCCTATAAAAGCTGTATTCAACCACAACTCTCTTAATCAATTCTACTACAAGTTTCAAGTAGATTTTGCGGCGCCGTCTCCTTGCAACTGTTGTGATGTGACCTTGCTATGCCAAATCTACCCTCAAGCAAGCTTTTACGACAAGAACCATAACTACATCAAGCTACATGTGTTTGTAAAAATTTTAAAGTTAATTATTATTGTTCTTGGATAAGAAAGTGTATGTTGTTACACTTTCATCATCTGTGTATTTGATGTCTCGAACTTTAGTGGATTTTCCATCGGATTCTCCCAAGGGGGCATGGGCCTTAGAGTAGTAGTCGCTGGACTGTGAACTATGTAACCAGACATGTGCTATTTTTCTATTTTGTCTTTCTTTGTTTTCTTCCGCTACACAATCTGATTTTTGATAAGTTTCTTAAATCTAAAAAAAGAGAATTTTTAAAAATACATGTGTTTTACCCTCACCCCCACCCCCTCTCATGTGCAACTGATCCAACAAAATTGTTATCTAAATGATTTTTTTTTGGTTCTTTAAAGGATGTCCACATGAATTATTTATTATTCTTCGCATTGTTGCCTCAGGATAACAATGTCGGTTGTTATATAAAACCATACTTGTCAACAAACTTTTGGTTTGCTATTATGTTTGTCTCAACTGCTTTCATCATTATACAATACATCCTAGAAGGGAGTGTCCATAATCTTTCTTTTATCTACTTCTAGCCTGATATAATAGATATAATGTAAAGGTATTTAATATTCTTTTCATTTAATGCTTTAATATGATATCCATTTCGATGGATGTCTTTAAAGCATATGTCTTTAAACTAAGAAAATTTGTACTGGATTTGCTAGCATAGAGTGCATTTTCAATATATAGGATTGTATCATTTTATAAAATGATATTTGTTTTTCAATAATTTTTGATGCATCCCATATTGTTATCACATTATTTTCACTAATGTTAACTCCAAAAAATACTTTTTGCTTTGAATGATGGTGTGGGTTGGCCTTTAGGCGAATCGGGCGATTCAAAAGCGATTCGGGCTGAACGGGCGCCTGCGCGCTTGGCGTGCCTTTCTTCCTCGGCGATGGCTGTCGGCGTCAAAAAGACGCCGGCTCCGGACTTATCTCATTTTCCTCCTCTTCCCAATACTTCACTGAAATCTTCGGAGGATAAGATGATGTCCCAAGGGGCTATGGCTGAGCGATCATCTACATATGCGGCGATCCTGAGACCAACCTCACCAAGGGCTCTGAAGAAGACTTTTGATGTGGGAGACGACTTTAAGGAGGTGACGGTTTACAATAGTAAACCTGGCATCTTCTATACAGAGGAAGAGGTAATCTCTATGGCTGATTCGTATCGCTTCTCCTTGATTGGAAAATTCTCTGGAAAATGACCTAGTTTCTTGGCTACGACACAAGCTTTCAAGAACCTAGGACTATCTAGCCTTTACAATATCCGGTTTCTGAGATCGGGACACCTTTTCCTACATCTGACCTCTAATGAAGATATGACAAGAATCTAGTCTCGGGGTATCTGGTATATTGCTGGTGTCCCTCTGCGAATCTTCAAATGGACTCCACATTTCTCATATGAGGCCGAATCCTCCATAGTTCCAGTTTGGATCCAATTTCCAGATTTTTCGATACATATGTTTAATAAAAATTGCCTGTTTTCAGCTGCTCGATTAGTTGGGAAGCCAATCAAAATAGATGAAGCTACCGCAGATGGATCAAGGTTATACATGGCGAAGAGTGTGCGTTGAAATCGATTTACTAAAGCAAAGGTGGAAGAGTTCTGGATTGGGATTGGGAAGAGAAGAGGCTTCAAAAGGTCATTTTGAGAAATATCCAAAATACTGTGAGCAATGTTTGCATCTGGGACACTCCATTGAGGAATGTTACTTCAAAAGTAGTCAGCAGAAATTTGATAAGAAGATCAACAGAGCTGTCAACATGAATAATGAAGAGGATGTAAGAGGTGGACCATCGCAAAAGCAAGCTAAAAATTCTGGTATGGTAGATGGAGAAGTTTTAAATGGAAAGCAGCTTGGAGACTTACATGGAACAGAAAAACATATTTGGGTTCAAAAGAAAAAAATGGACAGTCATATACTCAATCCCCGGAGAGTAAATTTTGAACATGAGAACCTATTTCACAATTTGGAAGATGAGGAGAACTTATTTCAAAATTTGGAAGATGAGGAGAACTTAGAACAAATGAATCTGAATGAAGAGGAAAAGCAGAATGATTATGCTGAACATAAAGATTCGGGATTAATGATACCAAAAGAAAGGACAAATGTGGGGCAGAAAGATGTCATGCAGAATGGTAATGATGAAACTGTGGTAATTTCAGGTGCTGAAGGAGTTCAGAGAGAAAAGTAACAGAGTCGCAGGAAAAATCAGAGAAGGATTCTGAAATCACAAATATTCCAGAGGATATTTCTACAGATGGGTTACTAAGGTTATCAGATATGCAGCATAATAAGTCAGCAGATATAGTACACATGCCAGATAATATGAAAGTTTCTAGAGGCAGGAAGTGATTAAAGATTTTATGGAGGAACTTGATTCTGAAGAAGATGAAGGAAGGCAATTAAAAAGGTCTTCTTCCTTATCCATGTCAGTTAGAGATTCCAGTCATTTTGATATTCATGGAAAAGTAAATATCAAGAATCTTCCTTCTGGTGTTTCACGGCGTATCACTAGAAGTCAATCCCAAGTTCAAATGGCTTCTCATCTAGCTTTGTCCTGATGCCGGGTATAATATGGAATATTAGGGGAGTTGGTAACCCCTCTTCTCTTAGAAGATTACTTTTCTTGAAGAATAAATACCATTTGAATTTTCTAGGTATTTTAGAACCTTTTATTAACTTGGATGCATCTTTCATTACAAAAAGATTGGGTTTATATGCTGCGATCTCCAATTGTTCTGGAAAAATTTGGTTTTTGCATGATATTAACATTGAATGCAATGTCTTGGCAAATCATGAACAATTTTTACATCTTAGCTTGAAATCTTCTACTTTACCAATAGACATGTTGGTTACAATAGTATATGCTAAGTGTTCACGTTCTGATAGATATGTGCTATGGGAACAGTTGTTGAATATTAAGCCAGAATTGGAAAAATTTTGGATGGTAGGTGGTGATTTTAATATTATTGCTAATGCCTCTGAACAATCTGCTGATTCTGTGTCTAGACCAGGGGCACTGGAAGACTTCAATAGTTTATGATGGCCACAGGTTTGATGGATGCAGGTTATGTGGGAGATTGTTACACTTGGACAAATAATAGAATTTGGAAGCGATTTGACAGAATTTTAATATCTTCTTCCTGGCAAGGTCATGGGTTCTCAGTCCGTGTGGAACATTTAAGTCGTGCGGCTTCAGATCATTGCCCGCTATTAATTTCTTTCCCAAAATTTGAGCAGACAGTGGCATCATTTAGATTCCAAAAGATGTGGCTACGACATCATGGTTTCATGCAAACGGTAAGATTAAATTGGAACCTGCCTTGTTCTCTTTATGGTCTTCTTAAATTGCAGTGCAAACTAAAAAGATTAAAGGAACACTTAAAATGGTGGAATAAGGAGGTATTTGGGAATATCCATGATAATATCCAAAGAGCTGAAGAACAGTTTGCTAATGCGGAAAAGCAATTTGATACAGAGCCTACAAAAGAAAATTTAATCAACAAGAATAAATGCCAAGCTCATCTCTTTAAGACCCTTCAAATGGAAGAAGATTTTTGGAGGCAACGGGCAGCAGTTAAATGGAGGGCTGAGGGGGACAAAAATACAAGATTTTTTCATGACAGAGTTCAAATAAGAAGGGCTACTAATAGAATTTTTCGTATTTGGGATGAAGGGCAATGTTTAGAAGAGCCAGATCTTATTAGAGCATCGGGTGTTAAATACTTCGAACAGCTATTAACAGGAGAAAGTTTTAATTGTATATCAGCAGATCTGAGGCACATACTGAATTTGATCACTGAGGAAGATAATGAAGTATTCACCAGTATTCCATCTTTGGAAGATATAAAAGAAGTTATTTGGGAAATGGATCAAGACAGTGCAGCAGGTCCAGATGGTTTCTCTGCAGCTTTTTATGTTTCCTGCTGGGACATTGTTAAGGAAGATGTTCACCAAGCAGTTTTGGATTTTTTAAGGGGAGGATATTTACCAAAAGGTATGTCTGCTACAACGATTGTCTTAATTCCAAAGATAACAAATGCTCAAAAATGGCAGGACTTCAGGCCTATCAGCTTATGTAATGTCTCTTACAAGATAATCTCAAAGCTGTTGGCGAATCGATTGGTTAAAACCCTAAGCAAAATTATTTCACCGGCTCAAAGTGGGTTTGTGGAAGGTAGACTAATTTCTGATAATATCCTTTTAACCCCAGAATTATCTCATAAGTTGAACTTTCATATTAGAGGAGGGAATCTGATGATGAAGCTTGATATGGCTAAGGCTTTTGATAGAGTGCAGTGGGGTTTATTATTCAGAATCATGGCAGCTTTTGGTTTTAAGAGTTCTTTTATAGATATGATCAGGAGATGTATAAGCTTTTGTCATTTTTCACTTCGTATCAATGGGCAGCTTGAGGGGTTTTTTAAAGCAGGAAGAGGCCTAAGACAAGGAGATCCTATATCCCCATTTTTATTCATTATTGCTTCAGAGTTTTTTTCAAGAGGTTTAGAGGCATTGTTTTCTAATAACCCGAAATTATATTTCTCTACAGGATGTGATATGAGAATTTCCCATCTTGCTTATGCGGATGATGTTATGGTCTTTTTAAATGGATCTATAGATGGCGTGAAGAAGGTTAGAGCCTTTCTTGATGAATATGAATTACAGTCAGGACAATCTGTTAATGCTGGGAAAAGTTTTGTTTATCTTGCAAAAAATATACCGGCTGTCCGTAGAGATTCCATTCTTGCTGCTACAGGTTTCTTAGAAGGTAAATGGCCTATGCAATATTTAGGCATCCCAATTTTTAATGGACACAAAAAGACAGTGTTTTTCCAATCCTTGTTGGATAGGATAAGGCAAAAACTTCTAGGCTGGAACATAGCGTGTCTTTCATATGGTGGCAGATTATTGTTAATTCAAAGTGTGCTAACCTCACTGCCTTTATACATACTGCAAGTATTACTTCCTCCTATATCAATTTTGCACAAATTGGAGATGATATTTGCTAGTTTTTTTTTGGGGCTCTATGAATGGCAACAGAAAACCTCATTGGGTAGCTTGGACAGAGATTAGTAAGCCAAAATTGGAAGGTGGTCTAGGGGTAAGAAAATTAGCTGACTTTGGCATGGCTATGGCGGTCAAATTATGGCATAGATTTAGAGAACATTCTACTCCTTGGGCAATCTTTCTTACAAAAATGTATTGTGGATCTTCTCATCCATCAGTTGTATCATTAAAAAGTAAAGCTTCTCCGGTTTGGCGCAGATTAATTAAAATCAGAACTTGGCTGAACAAAACATAGGTTGGATCCTTGGAGACGGTAAGATTAATTTTGGTATGATTCTTGGCTTGATAGTGGTCCTATCTCTCAATCTTGTGCTTCGGTTGAGAACTCTAAATTAAAGGTGGCTGAACTTATAGAGGGACCTTATTGGAAGATGGATAAAATTAAGAGTTTGATTACATGCAACTTGGCTAATGAAATTGCAGATACCCCTATAAACTTGGAAGAGCCGGACCATATTATATGGAAACCCGCAATGGATGGCATATTCTCTTTAAAATCTGCATGGAATAGTGTTAGACAAATACAACAAGTGGTTCCTATATATTTCGCAATCTGGAATGGTCTTCTAAGTTCAAGCATGGCTATCTTTTCATGGAGATTTTTAAAGGAAAGATTACCAGTGGATTCTATTCTTCAGCAGAGAGGAGTACATTTAGCTTCCAAATGTTTTTGCTGTTTGAATATGGAAATTTGGGATCACTTGTTTTTTAAAGGTCCAATTGCTAAAGAGATATGGTCTTACTTTATGGACATATTTGGTGTGCAGGGAGGTGTATCAATTTTAAATTGGAAGTTAGGGTTAGAATGGTCTCAAGGAGGACACATAAGGGAAGCTATGCCGTTTATAATTTTATGGTTCTTATGGAAAGCTAGAAATGATGCTAAACACAAAGGTTGTAAACAAGGAGCCCAGGAAATCAGAAGAAGTATAATCCCTTATATTACTTTAGGAGATGCGGCAGGTATAATCAGAAGTAAGCATTGGAAAGGGTTTACTAAAGTTGCCAAAAATTGGGGTTATTTATCAAAGTGAGAATTAGAAACACTTTCACTGTGGTTCATTGGAGAAAGCCGGGAAAAGGATGTTACAAATTAAACACGGACGGTTGTTCAAGAGGAAATCCAGGAATGTCATCGTATGGAGTGATTATTCGAGATCAAGTAGGTCAGATCCTTATGGCTAAATGTGGTGTGTTGGGAAAGAGCACTAATGTAATGGCAGAATTGGAAGCAATCTTGATTGGCTTGGAGTTATGTGTAGCTCACAATTTCTTACCAGTCTGGTTAGAGTCTGATTCAATGGTTGCTTTAAAATCTATACAGTCCTTAGCAGTCGGCTGGCAACAAAGAAAATTAGTTTTAAAAATCGGTTTGATACTCAAGAAATATAAAGTGGAATGCTCACATGTGTACAGAGAGGCGAATGCAGCTGCAGACTACTTGGCCAATCAAGCTTTTATGTTTAATGAGGAGAAAGTGCTGTCAAGACATGAAATAGATAAAATTTTGTACGGAATTTGCAAAATGGATAGACTGGGTTTTCCCTATATCAGAATAGATCGGAAGACACTTTAATTTTAAGATGGATTATGTCTTACTGTGCGGTGATGGTTCAGAAAATACTTGGATATGATGTTTATTTCCTCTAGCAACTTTGCTATCAGATGATATTGTGATGCATAAGACTTATCTAATTCTGCTGAAGACTTTACATATATCAGTTTTCTTTGATAAAAGACTTCATACATATTTTATCCGATGATGATATATTGATATACAAATGGTTTTACTGTGATCTGGAAGCTGTTGACTGGGATGGGAATTGATGGCACAGAAACTGACACTATTGCAGAGGAAAAGCAGATTTGGGAACAAGGGCTATGATAAATGTCCCGGATCACTAAACTGTATCTTAATTCTAATATATTTTGGGTCAAAAGCCAAAAAACTGCCTTGGTCAAGGTCTGGAAACTGATTTTGCTGAACCGTTTTTAGATGGTATGTGAAAGTAAATTTTGGTACAAAGGTTTGATAAATTGTCGGATAACTGTAACTGCACAAGCATTGGGTATCAGATGGTTCATTTGGTGGACTTTCTTTTTGATTGGGTTTTCTGAAATAAATCTTTTTGATTGTCTGATAACTATAAATTACGGCTATGGATTATTTCTTAATGTGTGTTGATGCTTGGCTTCATATGTGGAGTATTTTGTTGGTTCAGAAAATACGTCTCTTTTGATATGATGGTTATTTCCTCTAGCAACTTTGGTATCAGATGATATTGTTCCATAAGACTTATCTGATTCTGCTGAAGTCTTCATATACAAATGGTTTTGCTGTAATCTGAAAGCTGCTGACTGGGATGGAAATTGATGGCATAGAAATTGATACTTTTGTAGAGGAAAGCAGATTTGGGAATAAAGTCAGAAAACTGCTTTGGTCAAGGTCTGGAAATTGATTTTGCCGATCCGTGTTTAGATATTACTCTATACGGGATTCTTTTGCTGATTGATCTAAATATCAAATCATTGCCTGCTTCAGATTCAGAAATTTACACAGATTTAAAGTGGATTTTGACATAAAATACTTAGAAAGGCTACAGAGTTACAGTTTGACTCTTTTGCGGATTGCAAATATTTGATGCATAAAAATTGATAAAGATAAGAAGCCAAAAGGAGAATTGTAGGGAATGTAATGATTATGGAAGGGAAGATGAGTGTTGACAGATGGGGATGGTGAATGAATCCACCAAACTTGATTCATCTAGTCCGTAGCAAACGGCTACGGTAAAGACATCTCAAATTCGTTGTTGGCTGAGACTTTGCCAAAAAGTCTGAAAGGGTGAATGGATCCGCCATAGGTCCATCTAGTCCATAGTAACGGCTATGGTAAAGACATAACAAAACCGTTTATGGCTGGTCACTTGCCCAAAGTGAACATCGGGTGTGAGCTTATTCAGAGGTGATTAGGTTCACGGGTTCTTGACTTATATTTGATCACCTAATGTTGGAAGCTCTGTCTAATCTAAGCTGAAGGATGTCTCTCAAGATTGATAAGAAAGCATTGTTAGATGGAAAAAGATGACAAAAGACACACTGAGAAGTAAACTGCATGAAAAGCTTTCGAAAATGGATAAAAAGCCATTAAACCATGGACAAGTTCAGATTCCAAATGAGAGAAGATATGGAGATGCGGAGCATTATTGTAATGGTGACTTCTTTGAAAATTGATACTGCCACGTAATTGGAAAATGAGATGCTGTAGATAAAGAGAATAGATGGGTGGATACTTTGTATAGATTTATATAAACAGTTGGGGGTCGAGATATTTGTTTTTACATCATGTTGTAAATCACTTGAGTCTTTGTAATTCTATATTAGAAGGTCAGTTTTACCCCTTCTAATATGGATATTTCCTTTTTGGTAATAAAATTTGGTTTTCTTTTTTAAAAAAAAAGTAACAAGATCTCTTCCACCATGCCACTGTCACACACATATTTGCCCTCCTTCTGCTCCCTTTAGTTTAGCATGCTCTTACCCTTTTCTGCAGTATAAGGAAAACACTAAACTATAAGCATATAGGCTTAGTAAGATCCTTTCTTACTCACAAAAATCCTGCGTCATGAATTGGACATAGAGAAAGTTAAACAACAACATATGGAAAGAAGATTCATATCACAAGAGTACTTCAACTTCAAGTATGATAATTCAAGTAGGCACATAATATGAGATAAATGTCTTTATGCATGAGGGATGTTTCTTTGAAAACATATATGTATAAGTACTTGAACATAACTCTCAACATAAGACCCGACATTGTACCACATTCATAATTTGCACGCATCCCTTAAGTAGATACGAGGTAGCTAATCCCGACCTACTAGAGAACTAGGCAACCTTCGGCCTAGGGGCAACGTAGGAGCCCATCCCAAGGACCTTTTTAGTGTCCGGTACAAGCACATAGAAAAGTAAAATAGCTTATCATGTTTCCTTTCTTTCCATAAAGAATGCTCTTAGCATCTTTTAGGAATTCCATCATTCATAAGTCATGCATAACATAGGTATGCCCTAAAGGGCCTAAACATAATCATGATACATGAAGCATATCATAAAGCATACATGAATAAGGCCTAACATAATCATAAAGTAACATAGAAGCATGCCAACATTATTATGTCATTTGATGAATCATGGAAATATGTTCTTGATCTCTTAAGCCAATAGGAAACATACTTAGGGTTTTTAGCCTCCTCCTAAGCCTAAAACTAGGACTTGGCCGAAACCTTCAAGCAACCCTATGTAACATAAAAGTCATATAACCTTCATATAACACATATCATATCATAGGAAATCATTAGCAAGCTTGATCCTAATCATAGTTTTAGGGCTTGGCCGAAACCTTCAAGGGCCTACTCTATGATTTAAGCAACATAACACCCAAAGCAATTATACTACAGGTGAGGGGAGACTTGCCTCTTTTGCTTGGTTACCACCAATCTATATACCCTTAAATTGAGAGCGATGAAGACCTCCTTGCTCTTAGGATCTCCTTTGTTCTTCTCGCCTTATAAGGGGTCTGAAGTATTCAAGAGATCTCCCTTGTGAAGCTTTCTAGGGGAGAGACCCTAGATGAGATTTTTGGAAATGGGAGAGGGAGAGGGAGATTTGGTGGGGGTGGAAGGAGGAAGAAGAGGACAATTTATAATGCTTTTTTCTCTTCATAAGCGCCTCTTCACCTTCTTCACATGGTGCCTCTTCACATCCCCTACTCTTAACCACAATTATCCTCTCATCTTTAACAACACACCCTTGCTGGGGCTACTGGTTATCTCATGCATCATAAGACTTTGCTACCACCTAAGGTCCAAGGTTCAAACATTGCCAAATGCTACTTATATTGGTTCTTTCCCCTTTTATTTATTTATTTTTTTTGAAAAGCCCACATAAGCCTATTAAGAAGTATACTAGAATTCCACCTACAATCCATTAAGAAGTATACCAAGGGAGTGTTTGGGAGAGCTTCTGCTATCTGTTTTTTAGATTCTGGCTACACAGAATCACTTTTGAGTGTTTGGGAAGACTAGATTCTGCTTTAGCTTCTGTTACTTTTGCTCAGAAGTTAGAAGCAAGAATTTGATGTTTCTACCTGCTTCTGCTTTTTTATTTATGATATAACATTAAAAAATAATATTTATATCCTTAAATAATATAACATTTTACCTGATTGCCACTTGCCGCTATATATATATTATATTTATATAAATTATATTATTTTTTATTTTTTTATTAATTTTATATATTTTTCAAATATTCAAATTATAAAAAAAAATTAATTTTAATACTATATTTAAAATATAATAATAATTATATCACTATTTAAAATATAATAATAATTACGTGAACAAATTATTGATAGTATCGAAATTATATTTAAATAATTAAAAATGATTAATTTATATAGTTTAAGGATATTATTGTCATTCAATTAAAAATTAAGCTTGGAAGCAATTATTCTCCCAAACACTCAAACTTTATCTTGTAAAAGCTGATACAAGATAAAGTTTTGGAAGTAAAAGCTCTCCCAAACACATAGTCTGCATCTTCCTCACTCAAAAGTGTTTGGGAGAGCTTTTAGCTTCTTACTAACTTCAAAATAATCACTACAAGAATCACTTTTGAAGAAGTAAAAGCTCTCCCAAACACTCCCTAATATTCATATTAGTGTTCATGTAAAAATTGAGAGGATTTTACGGGCGTTACAATAATATCCGGCCAGTAGCGCCTTTTTGGCCATGGCCCAAGCCCCAGCGTGGCTCCCACAAACCCCCCATGTGTATCTCTCTCAGCACATAGTCTGCATCTTCCTCACCCAAGCATTTAAGTAGGGGTCGGGCGAAGGATCTTTTGTATAGTGCATCCCCGACTAGGGAGTACTAGGCTACCCGCTTCCTCAGGAGTCGGGCCTCCTCTCGATCGGTCGGGAGAGTCCCGTTAGTGAGATAGGCGATGAGAGGGGCTCTCCAATCCGTCTCGAGCTCCAGCTCAGCCTACTGCTCTATATGCATCACCATCATTGCTTGGTTGCTTGGCTGAGGAAGCACCCAAGAGCCTACCGAGCTAACTAACTTGGCCAACTCGTCTGCCCGTAGGTTACTTTCTCTGGGGATTTTCTATAGCTGGACCTCCCGGAATCCGGCTTTTAATTTCTCGTAGGCTTCTACGAAGGCTTGCAACCAGTCGCTGTTGACTTCAAACCGACCGGCAAGTTGCTAGGAGGCTAATTGCGAATCCAAGTATAGCATGACCCGAGTGGCACCCACATGCTTAACTGCTTGCAATCCCGCAATGAGAGCCTCGTACTCGGCCTCATTATTGGTGGCTAGGTATTCCAATCTGACCGACAGGTGCAACTGTTCTCCCCTTGGCGAGACCATCAGTACTCCTATCCCACTGCCCTGCCGAGCTGACTTGCGCCAGCTTGTAACCTATGCGGGGGCAATAAGTGATTGGAATGAAATTGGTTGGATTTAGAGGCGTGGATTAACTCTACGATTGTCGGCCTGCTCATTCCAAGTTGATGGTAGGCTAGAAGAATTGGGCGAAGGCCTGGTTCTCCTAGTTCTTAAAGAGGAAAGCACTGGGCCAGGCTAGTTTCACAGAGCAGTCATTACTCACCCTCCTACTAGCGCCAAATTTGATCCTGTCGCAGAGTGAGATGGAGTCCTCAAGAGCGAAGTAGTCCCCCGAGTGTCACGAGCTACTGATGTCGACTCTGGTGCTGACGTCGATCTGCAAGAAAATGACCGTTAGCAAACCCGCCGGGAAAAATCCCCTACAAGGCCCTCCGACGGTCAAGTCAGTCTCCGCAAGAGCAAGGCAAAGTTAAGAACAATGGCTGAAAACATGATTGCACATACCTGCGGAATGAAGAAGGGAGGGGCTTATATAGCCGAGGGAGCTGACAACCCCTGTCTATATCAGTCGTCCTTCTGTACCCGATCGAGACAGGGGTATGGGCGTTGTCAGCTCAAGGGATGGCGCCGAGCGGCACCGCTCATTCTGTCGCATTAAATGACGAAGTGGGACGGGGTGCTCAGGTAGGTCAGAAGTACGGTGTTGATGGGATATCTACGACGTGTGTTATAAATAGGCAAGGAATGCGCCGACCCTCGTACCCCGATCATAAATGTGATGTCAGGGAGTGGATGTCGTAAGGACAGATTTTGGGGTAGATTGCTGACTGGCCGACTCGAGTGACCCCGGATTCCTTGAGTATCCTCCTCGAGTGTCTCAGAAGCATTCTCCAAGTCAGGGAGGGCTCGGATGTTGTCGATTAGCTTAAGTCCGAGTCACATGAATAAATTGTTGTACGAGTGTCGATTAGGACTATGCAAGGGATGACAGACGGGCTCTGGGCTCAGGACCTCCACCACAGGTATCTTGGGTGTCGGACGGGGTCGGACACTCGGCGTCCAGCTCGGGGGCTCGAGTCGATGTGCACCTTGCCACAGGCTCAGTCGGGTGCCTCAGGCCGAGTAAGCCCTAGTATTCTTACCCCAGTCTCCGCATCTTTCTTGTCGCACGTGGCAGGTCTGACTTGGCATTAGGTGGTGCCAGGTTGGTCGACCGAACGACACGTAAGCTAGGCCAGAATTAACACATATCTATAATTCTTTCGGCCGTATATCCTTTGATTCTTTGTAGATATTTAGAGATCATCGTCTAACAAGATCTAAGAAGAAAGTGACGATAGATTCAATGGAAGAGATAGATTCAATCACTAAAAAAAACCGGCATTAATGGATTTAGAGTAGTCTAGCATTTTGTCTTCCTTAGCATCTCTTGCAACTGACGGAGAATTTGAGAGCTTCGACATTAATTATGAGGAAGAGTTAGCGATGCTGATTCATGATTGAGATATTAAGAAGAACAACTTGAGATTTAAATATTTGGTAGTGCCCGTTTCATTAATAAACATACATTTGTATTGTAATATGACCATTTTGACAGAAGCAGTCAAATTAAATTAAATTGTAATTTAATTTAATCACATTGCTCGCCTAGTTAATTGTCATGAAGTTAAACAATTAATTAGATGAAATAAAAAACCTCAGTATGGGGTGCTACGGTGTTAATGATTTTGTAGCGATATGGTTAAACCTGTCCATTGGTTGAACTAGCACAATTCGATTAGGCAGGAATAGTCAATTGAAAAAAAATAAAAAAATAAATATGAACCAAGTAAAGGATGCAAAAAGGTGGAACCATCATTTTAACACCCCTCTGGTCTCAGCCCCACAAGTATCTAGAAGAGATAAATCATAATTTTATTGGTAGGGTAAGACGCCTGAACCAAGTAAAGGAGATCCAATAACAACTTGCTTCATCCATCAAACTAGACAATATGGAGCCACCTAAGCTTAAGCTGATTGATTGGTGATGGAGTGAGAATAAAATGAATCATCTTCTCGATTTTTTTTATTCCTTCATGAATCAAACATAGAAACTACTTTTCTTTGTAAAAAAAATTCTTATAAATTTTTTTTAATATTTTTTACAAACAAACATAAAATACAAATGTAACCGTAAAGGAGGGGTAAAGATTTTCCAGAAACCTCTTATTATTTCAATCGACCAACTATTTCTGCCAACGTAACAGTGTCAAAGTCGAGACGTTAGTCTTGCAATTGCCTTACTTGCACGTCAAAAGAAATTAAGGAGCATTTGTATATATTCGACAATAAAAATGATAATAAATTTTAATTAAGAGATTTATAAATTTAGTGATAATCTAGTAGGAGGATGATATCATATTTATATTTTGATTCTGATTTTCGTATATCAAATATCATAAATAGAAATGATATAAATTTTATTTTCATTCCCGTCTTTTAAATTTACTTATAAAACACTCCCTTATTTATCTCTTGTTGCATGCTGTTATGTTATTATATACATCTCCCTCCCTGCTTGATTAACTCTTATCCATATTGCTAGCTAATTGGCAAGTTTGAGAGCTTCTCCTTATCCATGGCATTCGCCACAATAAATCTCAACGTAGACGTCAACAGTTGCCTGAGCCGGCTGTGGGCATCGCTGCGACTGCGCAGGCCAAAATCTGGCATCCAGAAATTAGAAAAGGAAATGGCAAGATTAAGAGGCAAAAGGGATGACATCAAGAACCAGATCGGCGAGGCAGAGCGCGAGGGGAAGATTCCAACTAACGAAGTGAACCAGTGGCTACTGGAGGTAGAGATGTTGGAAGGCCAAGTGGCTGATGTCGAGCAGGATTTCCAAAGCATGAGTGAGTATTCCAATTCTCCCGTATATACCTTTTTGCCTTTTCATGCCAAATCAATCGCAAGTCTTTGTGTTTTGATCCATACAAGTTACTGCTGCTGCTTTTATCTATAAGAGAGAGAGAAAAAATTTGTTGTTTCCATCTACTCTGTTTTGTTTCGTTAGGTTGCTTCAGTTGCAATTGCTTCAATCAAAGTAGCCGTACATCGAGTCAAACACAGCAAGCTGGAGATCAGGTCCCTATCAGAGAATCATCAAACTACTGCTCTGTCAATCGAAGAATGGTGAAGTTGCTCTGCGAGGCTAATGAATTGATGAGCCGATCTGGTGCACTGGATCCCATTGCCATAGTTGGGCCTCCGGAACCCACCGTGATGCTTCCCATCTCACACCGACTACCTGTTGGGATCGAGTCGTATGTGGAGAACATTGTGGGCTACATCGATGGTGGGGAAGGCAACATCATAGGCCTCTATGGAATGGGTGGTGTTGGTAAGACCACCATGTTGAAGAGCATCCAACGACACTATTATAATCATAGAATATTTGATCATGTCATCTGGGTTGTGGCCTCCAAACACTATCAATTGAAAATGCTCCAGATGGATGTTGCTAAAAGTTTAGAATTGAAGACATTGCAAGACAGTGACGATGAACGAACTTGTGGTGACAAGTTGTTTAGCTACTTGAAGAACAGGAACTGCTTGCTACTTCTCGATGACATTTGGGAACATCTGGATCTTCAACTGTTGGGGATGGCACACACGGCTACTGAGCAAGGCCAGCAGCAGCAGCAGCCGCAGCCGCGCAAAGTCGTGGTGTTCACAACCCGCAGCGAGACAGTGTGTGCACGAATGATAGCTGAAAAGAAGATCAAAGTCAAATGCCTGGATCCAAATCAAGCATGGCAACTCTTTAAGGAGAATAGCGACAGTGATGTTCTCAGCTCAGATAAAGGAATCAACTCCTGTGCTCAAGACCTTGCTAAAGAATGTGCAGGTCTTCCACTCGCTCTTGTAACCGTCGCCCGGGCCATGTCAGGGAAAAAATCTTGGGAACTTTGGAAGGACGCTCTCCATCAAATAAGGGATAAACATGAGTGGACAACCATTGATCTTTTAGAAGAAGATTCAGTCTTAATGTATAAAGCATTCAAGCTAAGCTACGACAGTTTAGAAAATGACTCCATAAGAGAATGTCTTTTGTGCTGCGCTTTGTGGCCGGAAGATTTTGACATCCACAAATTTGAGGAGTTGATACCATGTTGGATTGGTTGTGGTATAATCCGTGGATTTAATGTAATCAATGAAGCTTTCATCAAAGGATGCGCCCATTTGGAAGCTCTCATGGCTGCATCCTTGCTAGAGTACTCCTCTAGACGGTGGGATTATTATGAGCCTCAACATGTAAAGATGCATGATGTCATCCGAGACATGACACTATTGATGGTCCCTGGGTTAAAGGGGAATGGAAGGAAATGGATTGTAAAAGCTGGAATTGGTTTGCATAATTTGCCAAGGCAGGAGGAATGGCAAGAGGCAGAGCGAGCATCATTCATGCAAAACCGTATTCTATCTTTACCAGAGTATGAAGCTTCTACTTTTTCAAAACTTTCTATGTTGTTGCTTCTACTTAATGATAATCCGCTGAATATTCCTTCGAGTTTGTTCACAAGTATGCCTCGTTTAACATACTTGGATCTTTCTAAATGTGACGTAAAAGAGCTTCCAATGGAGATTTGTAGCTTAACTGAGCTTAAATATTTAAACTTGTCCTACACTTTTATTAGCAGTCTGCCGCTGGAGTTTGGTTGCCTCTGCAAATTAGAGTACTTGCTTCTAAGGTATACTAAGCTTAAGACCGTATCCAATGGGACAATATCCAATTTATCAATGCTTAAGTGGCTGGATATAAGAGGATATTTTCCTGTATTAGACTTGTTGAATGAGCTGAAATGTTTCAAAGGATGCCACCAATTAAGTTTGGGAATTACCATTAATCCAACTAACCTTGAAAGACTAAGAATGTTACCAAATGTCTCCGTATGGAACCTCACTGTGAGAGGATGGGAAAGTTCAGAATTTTTGAAATATGATCTGGACAGGGTAAGTGACAATCTCGAGCGTCTAACTATTTCAGATGTCCCGGGAGACAAATTAACGATGAATGCAGGCGTGAACTGTGAATCAAGTTCCAGATATTTTAAGACTCTCTATCTTGAATCACTAAGACATTTGGAAACAGTTTGTTTGAATGGTGTTGGGTTCAACAACCTTTGTGACCTATACATTTATGGTTGCGATAGGTTGAAGGATGTTTCTTGGGTTCTCCAGCTACCAAGCCTTAATCTTTTAGATGTGAAATATTGTGATGAAATAGAGGAACTAATAAGTAATGTTGGGAACTCCAATTCTAGCTTTGACATCAAGATGTTGAATTTGGCTTACATGAAAAACCTACATCGCATTGCATGCCAACCACTACATTTTCCCTACTTGGAATATATACGTATGTACGATTGTCCAAGGCTAAACAAATTACCATTTGAGGCTGAAATATTGAAAAGCAGATTAAAAGAGATTATCGGTGATCAAACTTGGTGGGATAACTTGGATTGGGATGACGAGGGCAACAAGGATTCCTTCACTCCTTATTTTAGGTAATACTCATCTCTAATATATATATTTTTATAACAAATCATTTATTATCTACTCTGTATACATAAAAGAAATTAATATTTGAAAATGACTTAGTATTTTATAAAGTAGGTAAAATTGTATAATCTTACAGGTTGTATCACTGATAGGGATCGATTTCACTAGCTCAATGTTTGTGTGACTTTAAAGACAAAAATTGAATGCTCAGATTGATGACCCATTTCAAGAAGAAGCTTGGGCCTTTGGAGCATGGAGGTGTTCATTATTCTCTCTTTTTTTAATTTAGCTCGTGATGAGATGATTTGTTTAGTTTTGAAGAACAATCATGTTATTTTTGTCTTATCATTCTTGCTCTTGTATGAACAGACTTATTTTCTTCTGTAAATTATACTATTTTGTCCTAACATTTTTATAAGTATTATAATTTAACTATCATAAGTGGCATGTTTTCATTAAGATGCTATACTTTATTTTTATATTGGAGAAAAAATCCTTAAGTATTTTTTTCATCAAGAAACAAATATAATATGTATATTATTACGTAACAAATTTGTAATAAAAATATGCTTGAAACGTTTAATTAAATCTTTTTTTTTCTTATATTCAACCAATTATTCCGCCAACTAATGGAAATTCTATACCAGTCAATAAATTGTTTATAAAATCGAAAATGGAACTAAGTTCATCAAATTGTATATAAAAAATTTATAGATTATTACCCGTAAAGGAATTTTCTATTAATTATCTATCGATGATTCTCTTTCATACGATCTTAACCTTCAACCCCCTCAGTCGCCTTCTTGGGGTCTCAAGAATATATATATTTTTATAATGACAAGATTTTATCCGCCTATTACCTTTAACCAGACTCTCTAGATTACCTTCTCTACTTAATGACATTAGATACCCAAAGCAGAAGCACTTTGGTGCACTTCTGAAGGATTCACACTGGTACCTAGTTAGAAACTCTACAAGCACATAAACACTAAGATTAGGATACAAATGACTCATATGTCATCAACTAGCATTGTAGTGAAACCGAAGTCTTAGATTCCACCCTTTGCAACCTTCCCCAATGATCAATTCTTTACTTTATCCCTCTCTCTCTCTCTCCCCTTCATTCTCCTTAGTCTACAAGCTTTCACATGACCCTGCAATCGTCTAGATAGCTTACTTTGTAGACTCGAGTAGTGCTTAATCAGCCGTCCATGTTAATATGATAAGCTTTTATATTACTTGACGGCATGATCGTGCACTTGCAGACGCACATCAATGCTCTATAACATCTGCTAGGGAATCATTTGAGAACAGATGTGTCGTGTCTCTAGATCTGATGGACTTAAATCAACAATTATTTGGCCTGCAGGTAGTTCTGCAATCCTAGACTTTATTGTCTCCACATAAGAGTCTGACCACTTTCATCTACATATTCTTGGAAGGGCATATTGTCTGTAAGGCTCCATTATTCTAACATGTTCACACATCCACACCTGAAATATACTAAGAATGGTTAAATTTAAAAATTTTATACAAACATATATGAATATATCGTCAAATGTGAGAACTCATAGCAAGGAGATACAAACCCTTTGACCATGGGAGCTTGATTTTCCTCAACGCCCTTTGGCTTCGGCCTCTATGAAAACATCACACCAATGGCCTACAATTGTGGGCTCATATAGTCATATACAAACTTACACCAATTATACCTACCTAAATTTTCAAAATTATTTACACAATCAATTAGTGATTGTATTAGTAATCTAGATATACTGCTAGTAGTAGTTAATAGTATACAAAGAAATATAGTATTAAAAGTTGACAAAAGAGAGTATCAGATTCATCAGATAATGGCTATTTGCTGAGGTTGATCATCTTGTTTTCTAGTTCCTTCTTGGAGCACTCTACATCAGTGAAGTGATAAAGATATAGTGGGGTGAAGGCTAGTTACAAATTAACTTTATCATCTTGGTCTAGGAGTCCTAAAATTAGTGAAATATTTTTCCGTGTAAAGCTAATCTACTGATTCTGAAATATGAAACATTTCACTTCAATGTCCCAATTGTCAAAGATATTTTGTATAAGGTTTCGAATATTTAAAATTTCAATCATAACAAAGACCCAAGCAAATGACCTTCCATTTATCAACCCCATCCATCAAAGGTTTATTTTTGCTGATGATACAAAACCATTGAAGTGAGGGTAATTTCTTACTATATGCATGGGGAGTAAAAGTTCTTTGGGTTGTCATTTAATTCTGTTAAACAAATACATCAGAACTTAGTGATAATCTTGATAATACAAACAATGTTAGTTTTCAACTATAATATGACACATTAGAATGTCTAGTAGATGCTACAACGTAGGTAGTAGCTGCTACAACATGACTACTAATCACAATGTAGCAGTTAAGGTTAAGTAGCTACTACAGCATGCTAAAAAATAGAGTTTAACCATGTTGTAGCAGTCAGTAGGGTTTAACCACGTCGTAGCAGCTTGGAGAAGAATCAAACCCCTACAAAATCCTAAAAAATCACAACCATAAACAATAGGACACTAATCAAAATATTAAATCCTAACGAAATACTTACAATAGAAGTGAAAATTCAAAGGAGAAAATCAAATGTCGCGGTGAGGTTGATAGAGGAAGATACTATTGAGCACTGAGTTACTTCCAAGGAGGGTATTTCGAAATCTTTGCTCACCTAGTTTAGGGGTTAGGGGTTATCAATTTGGGAACTATGAGGGGAAAAGGATAATTGCATAATATAATTTGACTTTCACATTGTAGCTGGATTGCAAGGGGCTTGGTTTAGAAGTCCGTAGGTTAGAGAAACTCACTAATTGTTGCTCTTCCTTTTGTTGTGTTGGCATTCCTTTTATTTTGTTAGTGTTTTATAACGAGCTAGCCCAGTATATTTCACGTTGTAGCAACTATTAGAGAATAACTGTTATAACATGAATCAAGCGACATTACAAATATTACTAGTAACTATTTTCATCTACTCGACAGTAGCTGCTACAACGTTATAATAGCTACTATCGTATTCACGTTGTAATAGTTACTGTCGAGTAGCTACTACAATGAATAGCAACTACTACATAATTTGACATTGTAGCAGTTATTGTTCAGTAGTTGCTATAACGAGATAGTCTAGTGAGTTTTACGTTGTAGCAACTACCATACAAAAGTTGCTATAAGATGCATATTATCGTATACTTTCTATGGTATACTTTTCTAATTACACTATATTGGATTAATATTTTATGTAGGGCAAATGAGGAAGATAGTAATATTAAGTTAAAGAAGAATAGTGATAGCTTGATAGGTATGGTTAAAATAGAGAATAAATTGAGAGAATATATATTAAAAAAAAAAGGCATATCAAGGGAGATTACATGCCACAACTTATGGGAGTTATACCACAGAACATTATATATCTTATTTCTACAGCTCACAGCCAATCAATAATCATACCAATTATAATCAAATTGATTATATTCATATTACTATATTGCTCATATTCATATTTTTTTTTCTTCTTATTCTCATAATCTAATATAATTTGGTTGTCAAGAATAAAAAATGAGAAATATTATTGGTGCAATTGATTGTGATGTTAAACAAAGGGTTAAATTAGAGGAAATATTAATAAGCATGTAACAAGTGTATGCAAAGCAACTAAGCAAGTCACATAGCAAAAGGAAGTTCCAACAGATTAAATGATCAGATGACACATCAAAGGTAATCTAATGTTAGTAAGGAAAAATATTGATAGATCAAGGGCAATAGAATACTTGGGAAGACAAAATCCGGTTGACCGAAGGTTGGCAAGGCATAGAAGACTCCATAGAAAAACAAAAAAATCAAACGCTAGATTAGGCTTGAATAAAAGTTTTAAAATTTACTTAATCAACACTCCAACGAACTGAATTGTGATTACCAATCGGCTAAGAATCGAGTCGACTTGACACAAACCTTCAATTTATCAATAGGGTAGTCAACCAATGTCATATGTCAATGGACTTATACTTGCTACTCAACCAACGGGAATAAAAGGGTACTATTTCTTTGTCACAGTTAAAGAGTTGACTTGTGGTCATAGTTATTTTCAAAAATAATAATAATAATAATAAATCAGGTAAAAGTCGAATGGAGGGTTCTAAAGTATTCTTAGAAGCTTAGGAGAAGTCTATAAATATGGGCCATATTAGTTGTAAACAGTAATCAATAATGCAACAAAGATACTTTGTCAAATTGACTACTATCAAGCTCTTTATTTTAGTCTATTGAAATCAAGTTATTATAGGAGGTTTCTTCACCATTAAAATATTTTCGCAAAAGAAGAAAGCTATTGGAATTCGTAAAGTGATCTATCAAAATTTCATAAATAGTAGAGTATGAGTCTAAGGGTTGTCGAATCACATATATAATCGAGTTAACAGTCTCTTTCTTCCTTTTTGTACGTTTCTTTTATTTCCAATTGCTTTTGTTTTATTGTCCTGGAATAACTTTTCTTGCTACATCTAAATATTGCTTACGGTTATATTCACTACTCCTTTAGCTTTCTTTCGATCCTACAACTTCAACTTCCGTTAACATGGAGTTCTTCAAGAGCCTTTATTGTTCTCATTGGAAACAAATTCTAGATGAAATCTAAGAAGTTAAGCGGAAGGGACATTAGCACTAAATCTACCAAAAATCTCAAATCCATTGGGGAATTCAACTTTGATAAATTATCAACATACCATACTAGTCATTATGGAATTCTTTTCACCATTCAACTTCCAAAGAGCCATCTAAACTCTCACGCCATTCCAAACAAAGTGTTACAATCAAGCTACCATACTAGTCATTGTGGAATTTCACCGTTCAACTTACAAAGAGCCATCTAAACTCTGGCACCATTCCAAACAGATAGTATTACCAATCCTAATGAATTACTAACTAATGAAAGCCTCTCCCATCACCTACTCACCTGCCTAGAACCTACCTACCACCTTCTTCGATGCTCTTCATCGACCTCCATAAATAATCAACTCATGGTTCCACCCTCCCAACTCTACCACCTGCATCGAAGATCGTTCATCCCTCCGCCCCCTTGTCATAATCTGTATATGTTGTTTCATCCCACTTCCATGCGGATTGCCAAAAAGGTACTCATTCAGAATTACTTGTCTGTTAACAACTAACCACAATGATATGTTATTTCGATGCATATTTATTAGTTGAGTTTCCTCCTACCAATACTTCAAATTCTAGAGGACTAACAAATTGGAGATCACTTTAATAGACATGATTGAATTCAGGTTTATTTGGAGAATGGTTGAGTTTTCATCCTTACCAATGCAAATCGGATGTATAAAAGCCAGAGTAAAACAAGATGAACTCCACACTTGCAGAATCGTCTGATTCCTCTGTTGCTCAGAAGAAAAATAAGTCAACTTCCAAAAGAAGCTTCTTCATGAAGATCGATCACTATATGATGCTGTTAATTTCTTATTCTTGGAGCAACTGAAATGTTAGAAAGTAAAATTAAAACCTTCTTCAATATGCTTTGGCTCAACAATTCGCCAAATCTAATATACACGGGGAACACAAGAAAGCATCTGAGAGTTTATTGTCCTTAAGCAAGGGAAACAAAAATCTAATATACCTTCCTATTGCATTGGACAGCAAATTCAAGGTCTTCCTTCATCTTGCAAGATATTGCATCGACATACGATGGTTCGAAAATCTTCCAAACTAAGCTGCAAGAAAACCAAATTAGTAATATATGACTAAATTGGTATCAGCTTGCATGTGTTGCATGGAAAAGCCAAATATCTGTGAATAGATAAAGCTAATACATTCCAATAAAGATGACAGGAAGTTTGTTGAAGTCTACAACCCAAATGATCATCTAAAACATAATTAGCAACTAAAACAACTTGCAAAAGTAACGGTCATTACTTTCTTTCAAAAATTATTTTAGATAGAATCTTTCATTTAAAGACACCTCCATCAATATCATCCATAGAATGTAGAAGTAACTATAACCACCTCAAGCAAGCAAGCATACTAGAGGGAAGGATTTGATTCTATTTCTTCAAAACAAAATCACCATTACTTGTATACACAAAAAATGTGAACTGCAGTCCTTTCTAAACAAACAAAAATTCCGAAGATAATAGTTTCATGTATGATATTTATACCAAACACAGCAATTGCTATTCCATGCCAACATAACTACTAGATCTAAAAGGAAGTCACTCCAGGAATCCCTTTCGGTAAAGTATTGGTCAAATATTCTGTGATTTTTGCAAATAAGAAAACCAAATTCCCAATACACATTGGTTATCTTATACGAGTTAATTTTGTTACTTTTCCTTACCACACATAACATTTGTCCATGCAATATTACTTATCCTCGAAAAAATCAAATGGTTTAAGCAGCTTATTCATTCCTCGTATAAGAAATCTAGCTGGCCATCGAATTAAAGCAATACCTTTCCATCTCCATCACTGTCAAAGCACTGGATCATACTGAAAAGCTCATCCTCTGTCCAATTAAAATCATGAGCTAGGGCCAATCTATGTAGGTCACGTAGAGTGAGGTAGCCTTTACCAACTTCTGCATTCGAAAACAAAATAGCCTGGGAACTTAAAAGAAAATTGAAATGGATAAATAATTACTCTAACGTGTTTCTGTCATCAAATGTAGGACGAGGGGGAAGGGGAAAAAATTGTAAACATTTCTCCAATCAAAAACTCAGTACACAAAACAGCATACACTTCAATGAGTGAATCTAACAAACAACAAAAATCAAAACAGCATTTAAAGAAACAAAATTATTAACATGTAGAATAACTACAAATAGGGTGTCAAACAATAAATAATGCGTCAAGCTGAACCCGAGAGCACCAGTCCACTTGTCGAGCTCGATCCAGTCAATCTTCAAACCATGTTGAGCATGTCAAGCTTTCATGCGGCAAGACACAACTCACTAGCTGAGTTCAGTCGGAATCTAGGCTAAGTTGTGCACAACCCTCAAGTCAGGTCAAGTGCAACCCACATGTTGGGCACAACCAAAGTTCATGGTCCAATGTCCAACACCTTTTCCACTTAATTGCATAAAATACCCTCTACTTTGAATTTTAAAAAAAACAATTAATAAGAGCATTCTAGAAAGTTTGTTATTAAAATAATCCAAAAGATATTATAATTAGTGGAGTGACTCTAGATTTAAAATACAAAATAGACTGAAGCATGCACAAAATTGAAAGTACCCCTTAGTTTAAAGAGAGGAGGATTCGCTATTCAGATTTAATATAATGGTCAAAGGCAAATTAATTAAGCCGACCCTACCTAATAGGATAAAGCTTAGTTGTTGTTGTTGGTCAGAGACAAATTAAAAGCAAAGTAATGATAATTAAGAACTCCAAGGAAAAAGAGAGACCGTATTTTTACAATCATTCGATCTGAATGTTACATGAAGGACAAAAGTGTTTAACAATTACAAAAACTAATCTTTTGAGAAAGAACAACAAAATAAGCCATTATATTTATGAATAGGCTAGGGCAAGTGAATAATTATGGTTATTTATTCAATTTGGTTGGATCTTAAATCATTGCTTTAGTTATGGGTGTCCACTTATGAAGGTTGCATAGATCGCATATGATTGTTGCTTAAACCATATACATAGATTGCCTGGCCTTGCACATCAAAGTTACTTGTATATGGAGAACCAAATATGCTATGTCTTTAGTTCCCTAGCCATATACTGCTACCCTTCTTCGAATGCATTTTGTGTCATTGCTCAGTAGCAAAGATTAATATGCTCGATTTGATGTCAAACTGTCATTTGAATTTATACTAGGAAAATTCCTAAGGTTTATCTACTTGTTCCAGTTCTACAACAATATTTGCCTCACATGTAGATATGCAAGATGGATACAAGCCAAACATAATAATGGCGCTAAGAGTATTCCAACCAGCTTTATTTTGGATCAAATTTCAAATAGAAACAGTTCATGGAAAAAATATTTACCATCTAAGGTAAAGAAGTAAGCAACCATTTCATCTTCAGTTAGTTGTATTCGACTTTTCTTCTGTAAAATATACGGAAAAATAAATAGTTAAGTCATCAGAAACTAACAAGAACCATCACAATACATTTCAATCAAAAGAAGAATAACAGACCACAATCTTGTTCTTTTGCCTCCCAGCTGATCTGGAATTGGTTATGCTGTCTTTCTTATGAAGACTAGAGCTAGCTACAATGGTTTCAGAGTTTTGAGGGAATCCACTTTGGGTTTCACTTGAATCCACTAGTCGTTCTCCAATTGAGAGATCAATTGCCTACATATTAGTTTTACTATGTTGTAGGTCTTGGATACTCAACTATACATAAATAGAAAACAAATGAATAACCATTTTTTTTCACATACCTGCTTTAAGGTAAAATCGTCATCAAGCAATTCATCCAGCCCTCTTGTTTTTGCTTTATTTGTCAGTTTTGATAGTTTGGAAGAACCCTTTTGCTTTTCCTGATTCAGATACAAGAATCATCAAGATGACTAAACAGCATCAATTAAGTGCAGGTGGTTTACCACAAGAAACAGCATCTAAATCAAGAGTGACTTTGCCACATTGAAAAGTAATGAAACTCTTCATTGTTGAGATTTAGAATACAAATAACCCATAGGTCACAAATAAATTGCTAAATAAAGGGTCGAAATACAGAAGCCCTAAACCAGTTAATCAGCTACAGTTAGTGTAAAGTGCATCTACCTTGAACATGGAACCTTATAGGTCAGAAAGAGGAAATAGAACGGGTATTAATTTACTTCCATATTTTGACTAGGGTCTCATTAGATCATTCCAGATATGGTATCAGTTAAACTATGCTAATTGGGTAAGAATAGGATAACTAAAATACTTGGGACTATTCCTCATGTAAACATCAGCTTAAACTAATGAAAACTTGATATAGGCATAAAAGAACAGTTGGATCAGGTAATGCAAAAAAATTAATCTAGAATTCTATTCTATAAAGCAATAAATCAATACAATGTGATAGTTTTAGAAAGAGTTAATGCATAAATCTAACACAAAAAAGTAGAGTTATGCCCAAACTTAGCAAAATGTTAGTGTATTATATTAAAACATAGCAGCTGTTTAAATTCAATTGCCATTAAAGGGACTTATCCATTTAATGATAATAAAGAAGAGCTCATTGTAAGGGTTGGCAGGTGAGACATTCTTATCAGGTTTGCATGAGCGCAAAGGCCTGATTGAAAGCTAAGGTTTTGTTTGGCACACAACCTAGCAAGGTGGCATTCAGCTCAGCCATGCGACGGTAGATGAAACAAGTGAACGGCGAGGTAGTAACTTGGTGAGTTTCTCGATACAATCATCAATGACCCTGATGCCCAGTTTACTCTGAAGTGCAGATAATAGACGAATGAACCATCCCTCAAGGAAAAGGACTTGTCATGGAAAAGGAAGGGAAAAAAAAACGCAACAAGCTTGCAACCAAATGGCCTCCATGAACTCGCGACAACTGTGAAGGACTTGGTTGGGAGATGCTGACGTTGAACTTTTATGAATATGGGAGGAAGGAAATGTTTCAATGAGTTGGACTTTGGGAGGATTAAAATTCAGCCAAACATCAATCCAAAGATGGATTGTGATTCCATCCTTCCCCTAATTTTACATGTACTAAACAAAAGAAAGCATCTCGATTCTCGACCATCATGAAATCCACACTAATCTGTCCTCTGGAGTAAACTAAACATTAGGGTCGGTTCCCTTGTTGAAGGAGGAGGCAAGGTCCACGGTAGCAATGATCTGACGAGTTTGGGGGTAGATAGTGGTGCCAAGGCAATAACAATCAATTAGAGAACAAAGGCATGAAGAGCAATATATTGGTCATCATAAATCAAGGATGAGGATTTGGGGATGGTTCTGGAGGCCTTTTATGGAGTACCCACAAGGGTCAAATGTGAAGCAGCAAACGAGCATGCATAGATTGATGGGGCAGATATAGACCATCTTGGTCGTGTTGCCACTAGCAACATCACCTATCCTCACATCACCTTTTGGCCAGAAGAACCTTCTCACAACAACCAATCTCTAGCCCCATCATAGGCGCCTCGACGGTGAATCTGTCGAAGGTAGTAGTTAAACATCATAGCCTGTAAGGTGTTCAATATAATGGCGCACACTCATTACAAGTAGAGAACAGTTGGGAGACAATCATCCAAGTAGCCCACCTCCTTAGCGAAGCTAGTGTGGGAACATAGTAGGCATAGGGGAAGATGAAACTGTCACGGGAAAAGAAACAAGCGCGAAGACAAAGATCAGGGTTGGCAGCAAAGGAGAGGCGATAGGGGAGGTATTAGAGCAACTAGGTGTTGTCATAGGCCTTTGGGATCAGCTTCTTGGGGTAAAAGAAGAGGCTAGATTCAAAGAGGATAAAGGCATTAAAGTGGAGGTTGTTAAAGGTAGAGACACGACGTTGAGCCACCTCGATGAGATCATTGCAACAAAGAAGAAAGAGACTAAGTGAGTGGCCGTCAGAGATGTCGAGCTCTAAGAACTTCTTGAAGCCTTCAAAGCCTGACTTCTTCAAGGATAGGGGAAGTTAACAAGGGCAAAAGGTAATAGTTTAAGGGGAAATGGGTATTAAGTTATTATATTCCACAATGGATATTTATTATGCAACTTAATGAGTTGGCACAATGTGATGAAGATGCTACACAATCACTTAAATGACAACAAAAAAAAATCTCAATGGATGTTATAATTAGTATGAAATACAAGCATGATGCTAGATTCGAGAAAATAAATTTTATAGGTTGTGTAAAAGGTTATATGCTAGATTCATGTATTAACCTTTAATCTCCCATGGATTGCTAAATATATCATCAATTTTGCACACGAATCTGTAACAATCTTTCTAAAGTTGTAATATATGTACCACAGTATTTGGTTTTTATCAAGTTGTTTTTAAGTGCTAATGTGACATTACTCCTAGTCACAATTTAGCCAACTTATATGTCCACATCACCATTAACAATTAAAATAATTAATCTTCTTCTCACAACTTTTAAACCCTGAAATTCAAATAAACATTGTTTTCTCATGATCTTCCTCACTCTTGACTCGACCATAACCAACTACAGCTCGATGTCCCCAATCTCTCGAATTCCCCATTATTTCATGTAGCCTTAGCTCTATTGATAGTGCTCAATCATCAACACCATACACTAGTACACCAACTATAATCATGAACATCATACCCTAGTTCACTTGCTATAACCACAACCAACTCAAAATCGTAATCCCCTTATGTTGCCGCAAGAACTCCAGACCATAGATATTTATCCTATTGATTCATTGTCACTTAATCCATTTCCTCTCCAATGCCACACAACATTGCCTCGATTGCTTCCAACAGTACCCAGATGCCACATACAAAATCACCAAACCTCAAGTTTTAGCTTTTGTCGACATCACTACTTATTTTATCTCCAAGTTCCAATCTTATCTTCACCTTATGCTATTCTATTAACCTATGTACGACGCAAACATAAGGATTAATCATCAAGCAACTAATACAATGAACAAAAGTCCTCTAGACATAGACAAAACCTATCATTCAATTGTTTGACGTGACTGTTTGTTGTCGATCCCAATTCACTAGCATCATCCTATCGTTTGTCACTGTTATAAATAGAAGATAACCCTCACCTCACCTGATGCCTCAAGTAAACATTATTGTACATTGCTGAGTTAAGAAGAGTCAATGGTAATAATTTTTCGCTTCGTGAATAAAAGAGTGATTCAATGTTGGATTTAGTTATTAACTCAATGCTTTTTACAAGGATGCTATTATAGGATTGGATGAGTGTTTTCCCAAGACCTATGTTGGAGAACAATTGTTATTGGTTATTGGTTATTGGTCAAGATTGAAGCAATCTAATGTTCCTTATTGCGTGGTGGTAGTCGAAGGAAAGAATTATGATGAATAGATGTTGTTTCATCAAAGAATGTGGGATTAGTTAGGCATCATATATGGTTTTGGATGGACATTTAATAGTGGCCAACAAAACATATAATTTTAAAAGTCATTTCAGATTCATTTTGATGCTAATTTTGATATCATTTGATACTCATTTTAATACTCAAATTTGAGTTATCTTCTTATTTTGGATCTTGACCATGCATTAGACAATTTGTCCTCTCTCCAAGCAAAGAAACTGTGCAAACATCTACATGCAAATTGGACGAAAAATCATAATGGTCATGTTGCAAAGATTTTGTTTTGGAAAGCCATTCAAAGCACTATAAAGTTCATGTACCAAGAAGCCGTAAAGGTAATGGAATTCAATGCTAAGAATGTCATGATGATTTCCTAAATATTAATGTGAATAAGTTATGTAAATTGCACATTAGTACTTTTATAAAGTGTGATTCAGTAGACAATAAGTGGAAATTTCAATGGATATATCTTGAAGGGAAGAGTAAAACCAATTTTTTGTGTGCTAAAAGATATTCAGAGTTCAATGATGGAAATAATGAACGTAAAGGGAGATATCATGTCGAATTCAATTAACAAATTTTGTCATAACATTGAAAAGAAATTGGAGAGAACTAAGTTGGCATGTGTAATTTATATAGTTAGAACTTTATGGATCTTGAATTTTAAGGTCGACGAAAAAGATTCTATGAAATTAACATATATGACCCATATCCGTAGGTAGTGGGGGTTATCAGGCATTCTTCGCAATTATGTTATTGCTTGTATTAACTATAACAAAGATGTGAATGCCTATGGCTGTTTTTTTATAAGAGGGAAGCACACCTAAGGAGATACAACATAGCTTTGCTTGAAGTATAGTAAGATGTCTTGCACAATATAAACACTCGAGCAAAGAAACAAGTTATCTAAGTGCATGATCAAAACCTTAAAACAAAGAAAAAAAAGGAACTAAAATAAATATCAACATCAACATCAAAACGAGTATCAAATTTGTTCTTTTGTTGGTCACTTAAAAAGGTTCATCTAAACCCCTCTCTAATGCCCAATTGATCCAATTATCACTGAAGAATCCATGTACATGAGTTATAATTCTCTCCTTCAATTACTACTTAAGACATGGAGAACATTTGATTATTTCCATCCCAACCAATAGGGTAATAGTTGTCCACCAAAACATCATAAGAAAGCATCAATCCAATCATATAATGGGTCAACATCGTATTAAAAAGCCTTGAATAAAACAACTAAATCCAACATAAAACCTTGAGTCAGCATTACCCCTCTCTGTCATGATGTAGAAAGAATATATTACCATTGACTTTTTTTTAACTCAACTATGTATGATCCTAAAAAATTGTAGTACTCCTCAAGTAACTCGCTCAGCATGCACAAAATCTTACATTTGGCTCTATAACACTTCACCTTAAAATTTGTGATATAGAGTCTTTTTTTACCGATTTTGTAGCATTTCAAAGACTACCCAATTTGAATTCCTTCTAAATGTCTACAAGTATAGTCTTGCAATCCACCCTGCAGTTACTCCTCTATTCCTTTAGCTCCTTAAACATTTATCGTCATCTCTCAAGCACAACAGAAAGGTGTTCTCAACCAAGGTGTAAATTCAGTTTATAACCAAAATGATAGTGTTTTAGTACCGTATCATAGTGTGTAGATAGTTTCAATACATTTTTAATAAAAATATATTAATTAAAAATATTTTTATTAATATTTGATCACTATAGATGTTTATTATTGAGTTATAATATTGAATGTTGAGTTTTAGTTTTAATATTATCTCATAAAATATTTAATATTTATTGAGTAAAGTCAATTTAGGTTAACTGAAGCCCACCAACTAGACATGGCAAGATCAAGTAGGTTTAAACTAGATTTAATTTTAAAAAAACTGATTAGTTTAAACTTAAATCAAATTTACATATAGAATAATTTAGTTCATTAGTAGTAATAAATATAAAGTTAAATTATAATATATTTATTTTTTCTATCTTTCTTAATAATCTATTTCCTACCACTTTAAAAGTTTTTTCTCTATGTTTATCTTGTAGATGAATAAAGAAGAAAAAAGGATAATCATTTTAACATTAAGAGGTCATTTTTTCCTCTATATATCTTGTGAAGAGATAGGGAGAGAAAAAAATTAACCTTTATGTATGAATGAAGGGAAAAAAAATTAATGAATGAAAAAGTAAAATATTAAGAAGGAAAAATTAATAGGAAAAGGAATTCTTAAAAATAAAAAAGTTAACCTAATTTTTTTTAAAAAAATCATGCTACTGTCGCAACCTTGCGCAGCCTCCGCAACCTGCAGAGGTCAACGTGGTATTGCATCGGCGTCGCAATGCCAGTGTTGGTGAGCTGAATGGTAAATTCCACCTATGATACGAAATTTAATCCTTGTCCTCAACATCCAAATACCATAAATTTCCAAAGCAAGTTGTTGCACATTTAGCTTCCATTTACCACATATGTTCCTACCTATTTGATATTATATCTGTTTAAGATTACATATTGTTTAACAACATGATTAAATTATTTCAAAGTCACAAATCTCATAATGATTTAAACTTGACATCATTAAAATCACATTGTGGGTTTGAAATACCTCATCCTAATATTTTTCCTTTTAAACAATTCAAAGGCATAGAGTTTCTTGATTGATCATATTCACTTTGTGTATCCCCAAGTTAAAGAATTGTGAAATTTATCATGTTGAGATGCAATGTATCAATATCTATCTCCACCAAGCAACACATTTGTTCCCTTTTCTATTATTTGATTTGGATTCATTCTATTTTCTGTAGCAATTAATAGTTTATCCTCACCCTCTTTAGTGAATATAATCACTCCATCACTAAATGATTCATCTTCATTAGTATCACTAATAAGAAAATAAGCCAAATTCTCTTGATCTTTGAATAGACTAGAATGGAATAATGCTGGTGAAATGGAATTTTCGGCAAGTAATAGCGTTGACAACATATTCTAGTTGAGTGTGTGTCCAGAGGGTTCTGCTTCATCCATCATTAGCCGCTTGACGATCAGTCCTCATGTTTGTGCATTATGAATAGGTGGAGCAACTTACTCTTAAGAAATAGATGAAAAAGATTAAAAGAAATTGAATCCAAAGCTAAGTAATTTCATCTTATGTAAGATATTGACCTTTCGGTATATGATCCTATCCCAAGATATAACAAAGAATGATGTCTCTGCTAACTGGGAATATTGAGCAATTTGTCATAATCTTAGAAAATCTACACAGCAAATTGGGTTCAAAAAGGAGAGAAGAGTGCGTATAGGAACACTTTTTTGATATCAAAAAAGTCAAATTTTTAAATAGAAAAATCATTCAAACACAGTCAAATTTTAAAAGATAAATTTTGAATCCAGAAACTTGGATCACGATAGAATCTAAGTACAAATCTAGGCAATGAAGCCTATTCAAAAAATTAGGCTTTTGTGGTCTATGACTTATCTTTACAACATATCCCGACCATTAATCAAATCACTTGGATAAATATAGAAAAGATCAAGGCTGGTCAACACTTATCCATAACAATTAACACTTTTATTTTAACAAAAATAATAGCACTAAAAATTAAACGATATATATTGACTATAAGGCATGCATTAATAAAATAATAATTATCTATGTCCAAGAGTAAGCCCACCTCCTAAAAGCTCTTGTGACATAATCAAGGTTATTGTATGGGAAGGTTGAAAACCAAAAACTTGAGATGTGGACTAAAGAGGAAGAGGAAAATTGTTGACTTCCTCTTCTCTAACAAGAACAACATTTTCAAAGTTGCTCTTCTGCTTCCTCTACTTTCCAAGGACGAAAGGAAAGTCCCAACCTGGTGAGTTGTGGGCTAGTAAAGAAGTTATATATGCTTGGCTGAGTGAGCAACTATTAACTTGGAGTTAGATATTTTGAAGCAGTTATTGAGGCATAAGTTAGTCAGTGAGTCCTACCATACATTTTAGGTCGTAACTCGAGACACTCTTTGTGCCAAGACACTCTTTGTGCCAAAACTATAATTTCAGAACTGATTCTCGATATTCCTAAGGTTCATGATAGGAGAAACTACAAATTCCCTAATTTGTATGGTCGAACAGAATAATTGATTCCAAACAAATCATAGAAATCACTGAATAGAAAGAACCATTCTCCGTAAGCGTTTCTTCTTCTCTTTCTCCTCATATTCGCCATCATCGGAGGAACTCTGTCCAGTGCCTTCTGCTTCTCGGCCTCGATCGCTGTCTGATGGTTGATAGTCCTCGTCGTTCTCTTCCAGGGACCCCGGTCTTTGTGCTGATTTCTTCTTCGTCCTCTCCCTCCTTTCCTGGTGCTTGGAAGGGTAAGGAGAATGCCCGAGGAGCGAGGAGGAGAGACCGGGGAGACCGAGGGCATCCAGCCTGGCACGATTCTCCCGTATCCTGACGCGCCTTTGCCGCTCGTATTCTGGCGTCGATCCGCCGGGGCGTTCGTCGGAACTCCTGCCCATGTCCCCTTCCGGCGCTCCTTGCTCCATGGGTAATTACTAGAAATAGAAATCTTGGGCCCGTAAACGGCAATATCAAATCAGATTGGGAATTTTAATGAAGCAACTCAAGTAAACAAAAACAAGGTTGATTATAATTTCTTTCTCCCCTTTTTGATTTCTAATTTTGTCCATGAAATTCGTTAAAGTTCGCTTGTATCTTTAAAAATCTCTAGCATTTATGGTATGACATATAAAGTTGAATGCAAATGCGAGCATATGAATAATGAGATTCACGAAGATAAAAATATGAAGATGGACACTATGAAAAATAAGAATGAGTCGGAATTCCATATATTAAAGAAAAAATTTAGTGTTCTATAATGTTAGTACAATTGAACTTTGGTCAAGGTTAATCAAGTCCAATTGATTAAACTTGAGTTAACTTAAGTTGAATTTTGATATTTAATCAATATGCTTCACAACGAGAGCGAGACGACAAATAGAATGAGAGTTTGTCAGAGAGAATGATTATTGATGCAATCAATCTCGATTTATGATTTATGGATTGATTTGGATGTGGATGGTTCACCGAAAGACAAGTAGATCAAGATTAACTAGATACTTAATAGAGAGAAGTCCAAATGAATCATGCTTAACTAAACATTTAGCAATTAAAAGTTCAAATGGAGTCGACAAGAGAGAAGTCCAAGTAGGTTATAATTGACCGGACATTTGACGATCGATAGTCTAACATAAAGTTGATAAGAGAAAAATCCAAATAGATCATAATTGATTGAACACTTGGTAGTTGGAATTTCAATGAGGAGTTCACATGAGAGGCAAAGTCCAAGGGGTCATGGAGATCAAACACTTGACAATTGAAAGTTTGAAATAGAGAGTTTGCAAATGCAAAGTCCAAGTGAGTCATGGAGAACCGGACACTTAGCACGAGAAGTAAAATCTTGACAAATCATGGAGGACTAGATGTTAGGCATGAGAAAGATAGTCCAAATAAGTCGAGATTGATCAGGCAGTGATTAAATCCTCATGACAAGTCAAAGTTGATCGGATATTAGGCAACGGTGAAGCCATGGTAGGTCAAGGTTGACCAAATATTATGCAACGGTAAAATCTTGATAAATCAAGGTTAATCGGATGCTAAGCAAAGAAAGTCTTTGTAGATCAAGGTTGACTAAATGTTAGATAAAAGAGGTCTTGATAGGTTGACGTCACAGGATACTAGGTGATGCAAGAATTCAGTATAAGAAAGGTTGAAAATAGATGTATCAATTGAATACTAGCAAGTAGCAATCAATTGATAACCCATAAATCCCAAATTAGGAGTTTAAGGTGGTTTGCTCGATTGATGGGTTTGATCAATCAACTGATGACATTATTTCAACAAACAAAATATTTGAAACTCGACTGATCAACTTGACTGATTATGAATCGATTGATGGAGTGGAGTAGCCAATTGTTGTTACTATTCGAGCAAACAGAAAGTTTATAACTCAGCTGCGTGACTCAACTGTAACAATTGATTGATGGTTATGAGCAATCAACTATTGTAGTCAAAATTAAGTTGAAAAGAGTTGTTATGTAGATGCAACATTCGAATTCAACGAAGCATTCTACTAATGAGCACTATCAATCGACTACTTGGTGGAAATAAGCCCTGATTTAAAGTTTATAAAAGAAGGGGCTCATGGAGGATTTCGACGCTAGTGATTGGGAATTTTAAAAGAGAGTATTGTTGCATTTTTAGATCTTTAAGAGATAATCTGAAGCAATAAAAATCAACCAAAATTGGATTCTCGTAAAGTTATTTACTTTCATTGTATATATGTTTGTATCTTTGTATCTTTGTTATATTGTTTGCATGAACAGAGATTTTAAGAGACTTCATCACCTCCAAAAGGTATTCAAGAAGGAGAAGACATAGTAGTGTTATTGCTAGGACTCTAAGTCGTAGAGTTGGAACTGAGGGTTCCAAACCATGTAAATTGACTTGTATTTATGCTTATTTCTATTGTGTTTGGTTTTATGTTCCCCTGCATATTAATCTATTATAGACAAGCACAACAAACACAATCCAATCACAAAATCACTATTCTGTAGGGATCTTTATGAGAAAACAATAAAATTATGCAGCAAAAAAATAGAACTCTTCCAAGTGATCCATGTGAAAAACATATACAAAGTTTGATCTAGAGTTATCACCTTTGTTGCATGCCGTTAGTTTATCCCGACAGCAACTTGGTTCGTTGGATCTCAGCACGATCAAAGTGGTCGTGTCTCTAGTAGTATCCACACGAACACGTTTTGTTCGTCGCACGAACTCAGTCTCAGAGAGGAACCAAGTTTGTGATGATATCCACTAGGTAGGTTCAACACCAGAAAACCAAAACACCACTATTGTGTTTCGGTCAAGAGATGGGAGAAGGAGGAAGAAGATTCAAGAAGCATTCATCATCCAAAAATGAACGAATGAAAGGCTTTTGTATTCATCCAATGAATACCAAAAATCATTGTCTCTTGGTTTTCCTTTTCTTCAATACTCTATTAACCACATTCATTTCTAAAATGAATGAGGAGGTTTTGATATTATCCAATGAATATTAAGAGTCATTGTATTTTGGTATTCTCTTGTTAATAATGCTTCATTAAACTCTTTTAATGAGCATTAACCCATCTTAAGTGGTTGAGTCTAATAAATAATTCTAACTCGGATTAGACTCAATCTTATATTCCAATTGGATCCATTTGAGTATAACTCAATTAATCCAATTTCGGATCAAATCAATGTATCTCTGAGACAACATGTTCTTTGTGTGTGACTCAATAGGCTCTCGTGACGTTGGCAATGTATCTAAACCACTTTAGATACATAAGCAATGATCAACATTTAGCAATGCATCATTGCTACTCAAGTGACGAGAATGTCGAGATTTGACCTAACCTTTCCATGTATATTATCTTGTATGATTTTGTCCTTCTATCCTTGATATCTAGATTGATCAATAAGGCATAGACCGTATCATTCTCTTATCAATTTTTATATTTTTTGATCTCCAAGTAGACTCACTCAATCAAATAAGCTCAATATCTCACGTTGACTCATTTGAGCATGATCATGCATTTTAGTAGTCCTGCTCGATTAAGGGGCTCATAGATATCACTCTAGTCATATGGAAGGGATAGAACCTATCTATATCACTCACATCCCTCCACATAATTTGTTGCATACCTAGTGATCGACTGCATAATCCATCATTTTAGTAGTCCTGCTCGATTAAGGGGCTCATATATATCACTCTAGTCATATGGAAGGGATAGAACCTATCTATATCACTCACATCCCTCCACATAATTTGTTGCATACCTAGTGATCGACTTCATAATCCATCATGTTACGAGTGATGTTTAATGATACCAAATTATACAACTCCTTATGTAGAGAACCGTAGTGACTTCATATCTAAAGACTATTAATACCAATAGTCATTATGACACCCATATAACTATCCATGAAATTTTCTCATGGTGGCTTAATTTAGTACATATTCTCTAATATATTCTCATGTACCTATTTGATATTTCATATCCATGACTTATGAGATCAAGTTATCAATTGACTTTTATGTTAGTCTTAATGCATTAATATTATCCTTGTATATTAATGCTTGACTATAAATAATTAAGAGTAGTGTTTTCTATACCATCTCACTATTAATTCAACCAATTAATATGATATAGATTAGAACATACTACCAATGGACATTATTATACTTATTCATTTGACATAAATATGAAGTAAATATAATAAACATAACTTTGTTTTCATTAATAAAATAGGATAAAAAAGTTTCCTAATTAATCATCTCATAATTGACTTTAGAACTAATACTAACATATTTATCCACTTTAGTGATACCAATGATCCCAACATACATCACTTAAGGTAACTCTAATTTGCTCATTAATCGATTGAAATGTTGATTTTAAAAGCTTAACCATAACAACTATTTCTTCTCTAGTTGACTCAAAGTTCATCTAATCGACTCAATCTTATCAATTGACTTCAAATAGCATCAATTGATACAACAAGATAATTATTAAACTTTTTATCCAACAATTGCATCTTCAATCGACTTGCACACTATTCTTGAATTGACTCGAACTCTAGCTTTTGTGAATGGACTCAAACGGATAAAATCAAGCCTTTTTCAACTAATGACTATGTCTTCAGTTGGATAAACTTGTCATTGGTGGCTCAACTCCTATTGACTTCATTCATCCTGGTTGACTTAAATCATATTGTCACGAATCTTATCTGGTTAAGTCAACTCACAACGATTCTGGTTGAATCAACTCGATTAGACACAAATTCAAATGACTTGAGCAATTCGATAACTAAATTATTATTTATACTTATATTTTTATTTATCTAGTATCCAACCATTCGAACCGATTAATTTTGAAAATGATTGATTTAGCTCCACAGAAATCTTCCCATTTGATCATCAGAATAAATTCAAAAAGAGTAGATAGGTCCTAATGGACGACAACATCACAAGTGGTTCGAACACTATGGACATATGTGATGTTCTACATGAATTTCGAACTCTCGTTAAATAGGAATCCATCCTATCTTTTACTATTGCACCATGCCATATGCACATATATGTTTGTACACTTAAAATGATTAACTAGGTAACAGACGAATCTAGGGCGATCGACTTAGTCCTATAAATTTTTTTTTATCGACTATCTGGATAAATCGAAAAAGTACACATGAAAAAATATACATGTCCTTACACTTCTTGAGCATCGTAAGTTCATTAAGGAAAAATGATAATTTCACCTAAATGAATATTCATTGGTTAAAATGTCAATGGAAGACCTCCATTATAATCCTTGACCTCCCAAGACCTCATATGTGCCCTCACACTTGAACTTTGAACATTATAAAGCTATTAGATGAAAACGACCAATGGATATTCAAAGGTAAAAAATTCCAAATAGGAGACCATTGTGATCCTTGAGCTCATTGTACTTCATATTTAACATTACACTTTCATCTTTGAATTCCCAGGGAGTCATATAGGTCAAATATATTTTTTTAATTTAGGTACCTAGCCCTTAAGAGCTAATTAATCCAAGAGATGACTAATCTGATCGCACAAAAATTTTCCATCCACTATTAGAATAAATCATATAAACTAATACACAACTAAATATGTAAAGATTTACTTCTTCTGACAAGGATTTTCAATTTCCATCAGTTTCCTTGACCTCATCAACCATGTTCGAAACAAATTAACAGTACTAATCAAAAATACAAAATTAATGAAGAATTCACAAACTCAATCAAATAATAAATATTCAAAAATACTCTTCTAAGGCAAATAACATTCATACACAACAAATTCAAGCACCCTCACCACTATCTTCATCATCGTCACCATCATGACCCGAACCTAGAGGAATTGACTTAGAGCAGAGCTTAACTTAAGATGTTGTAAGATTGAATGCATGTGAGAAGGAGGGGTGAATCACATGTGTTTTAAAATCATCATTTTTATGGACTTATAAATTTCGAATGCATAACAGAAACTTGAGAGAAAGACGAAAAGAAGAAAAAATAAGGACACCAAATTTTTACTTGGTTTGGAGCCTTCGACGACTCCTACTCCAAGGCCCAGACCCCTTAGACCTTTCCGACAAGCAATCCACTAACCGCTCTACCGGTAAACTCATGGTAGAATAGTCAAATACAAAGAAATGCATAGTGTAACACCCTACACTATCCTTGAATATTATATGAAAATTAAGTACACAAAAAATACTTTCGTTACTCAACACTTAGGAGAATCTTGGATAGGTGTGTGTGTTAGCGTCAGTCTTCCACCAGTGGACAATCATAGTTACGTCATAATAGGGTTGTAGCATAAAGACGGGAAAGCGGAATGATTGCTTGAGCTTAAGAACAGAGTGTAGAAGTTATTGTTAGTAGGAGCCCTAGAGCCGATTGACTAAGGACTTTATGTATCATATTCTGTCATTATTAAAGACATGTTTGGTTATTATACTTACTGTATTTTGTGCCAAATAACTAAGTATAATAATATCCTTATGTAGTAGGTTCTTATCTATATTATATCGATTGGTTGAATCGATAGTGAGATAATGTAGAGAACACTACACTAAATTATTCCTAGTTAAGCATTAATATTCAGGGACAATATTAATGCATGGAGACTAGCATGTAGGTCAATTGATGACTTGAGCTCACAAGTCATGGATATGTGATATCAAGTTGACACATGGGTATATATTAGAGAATGTGTACTGAATTGACCCGCCATGAGAAAGTTTCATAGATTGTCATATGAGTGTCATAAACTTTCTCATGTGACTATTGGTATGAATAGTCCTTAGACCTGAAGTCACTACGGTTCCCTACATAAGGAGTTATGTACTTTGGTATCGTCAAACGTCACCCGTAACAGGGTGGACTATAAAGGCGATCACTGGGTATGTAATGAATTATGCGGAGGGATGTGAGTGATGTAGATGGGATCTATCCCTCCCATATGACGGGAGTGATATCTGTGGGCCCCTTGATCGAGTAGGATTGCTAAAATGCATGGTCATGCTCAAATGAGTCAATATAAGATATTGAGCTCATTTGTTTGAGTGAGTCTACTCGGGGATCAAGAAACACAAAGATTGATCGAGGATGACACGGTCTATGCCTCATTGGTCAATCTAGATATCACGAATAAAAGGACAAGGTCATACATTATAATAGTCACAGACGTTTAGTCGGATCTCGACTTTTCTTGTTACTTGGGTAGCAATGATGCATTGCTAGATGCTGATCATTGCTTATGTGTCTAAAGTGTTTAGGCGCATTGCCAATGTCGCGAGAACCTATTGGGTCACACACTAAGGACATGATGCTTCGGGAAGTCTGATCGGGAGCTCGAGTTGGGAACTCGGGAGATCCGATCGGGAGCTCGAGTTAGGAACTCGGAAGACTAGTTTGGGAGCTCGGGACAGGAGCTCGGGAGATCCGATCGGGAGACTAGGTCGAGAGCTCGAGTTGGGAACTCGGGAGACTAGGTTGGGAGCCCGAGTTGGGAACTCGGCAGACTGGGTCGAGAACTTGGTAGATTGGGTTAGGAGCTCGGCGCTCGGAAAACTGGGTCGGGAGCTCGGCAGATTGGGTCGGGAGCTCTACGCTCAGCAGACTGGGTCAGGAGCTCGACGACTTGCTCGGCGGATTTGGTCAGGAAACCTGGTCGAGAGGCCGAGAGGCCCAATCGGAATTGCAAGGGAGATTCATTAAAGTGTTTAATGAAGGAAAGACAAAAGTCTATCTTCATTGGATGAAGAGAAGGTGAAGAGTCACATTAAAAGATGTGCTCTTTATTGGCTTTAATGAAGGGAAGTCAAAGAGACAAAAGACTCTTCATATTCATGGGATGAATATAAAAGAGGGCTAGTCATTTTGAATGAAGTAGGAGTGTTTCTCTTCTTCCCTTCCTCTCTTCTTCCTCTTCTCCTCCTTGGCCGAAACCCTTGTTGGGTTCTTGGTGGTCTTATGAACTACCTCAAGTTGCTAGCACAACTAAGGTAATTCTTCCTGAAGTTGAGAGATCGTGTCCGTGTGGATACGAATAGAGGCACCGGCACTTGAACGTGCGAGAGATCCGGCGTATCTCGGACGAGCGAGATAAGCGAAGGGCACGCTCCAAAGGTATATAGATCTATTAGATAGATGAACTTTGTACGAGTTTTTCTTTCACATGGATTGCTCGAGGGATCTTGTTTCCGCTGCGTTTTATGTTTTGGTGCCGGGAGATCCCAAAGTTATATCTTGAAGCTTGCTTTCGCTACTCTTTTATAGAGTATCTAAGACACCTCAGATCTGAAAAGTTTATTAGATCCAAAGTCTACACAGTTTATCCTCTAGAAGATGCCTCCGATCCCAACTAAGGTGTCGCAGTTTCCAACTGAGGCGCCTTGGATCCATGTTGCCAAATCCTCATCCTCAGCGATTGCTGCGTCGAGGCACCCTCAAACATTGAAAGCACCTTCAATCCCAACTGAGGTGCCCAGGTCCTACCTGAAAAATATGCTAATCCAAAATAAAGTAAACCTTACAAAATAAAGTTAGCACAAGTATAAAAAGGGTAAATGAAATGAGTATTAATTATATCCTGTGTTCCCAAGACCAGGATCTAGTCAAGGTTTCAACTTAGAGCTCTAAAATGGTTCTAAGTTAGACTGTGCCTAAAGTCCCATTGGGGATTTATCCTCACTGGATTTCGCACCTCTACCTCACTTATCATATACAAACTTCCTTAGCTTCTTAACTCACCAGGTCTTTCAGGCAACTGTTAGGTCCTGCGGATCCAGCTAGACTTCATGCCAAGTCTTTATCAACTTAGGCTTCAGCCAGTTGTCAAGCTCCATGGACCCAACTGAACTATCTACCATGACTCAATCACCCTGGACTTCAATCTGATGTCAAGTCCTTAGTCTTTCAATCATAAACACTTGGTAACAAGGTTAAATAATAACACACCTAATTTTAATTTTTTTTGTCATACGTTAAAACCTAAGCTTGACCTTTAGTACAAACTGCATTAACAATTTTTCCCTTTTTGATGTAATGATAACCTAGGTTAAAGTTAGAAAAAAACAGCATAATACTATGAATAAAAATGCAAATACTATTAGGTAAGGTTATCTTTTAAGTTTTTCTAGTCTTTAACCCTTATCCTCCTCCTTTGTCATTCATCAAAAATATATATATATAGATGATAAGTAATAACCAAACATGACAAAGAAAATTTTGATTAAGTAAGAATAATAGACCAAGTTGGAGTTGGATCAAACATTTGAAGAAAAAAATAAGTATGTAATAATGTCATGCCAAGTCAAAACTACTTTTAAGACATAAGTTGCACATTTAGGTTCAGGAGTTTTTAAATACTTAGCATTAAAAAGTCCCAAATAAGTATCTTTCTAAAACAATGTCAAGTATGTGTTAAAAACAAGGTATAAAAAACACTTATAATTTTGAAGATGCTTAATACTATTTTTAAAGCTAAAATTTCTCTAAAGCATTTTAGTTACATAAATGATTTTCAAACAAATTTTTCAAGCCAAAGCATTTAAAATTTTGCAAACATTTCGGATTCAAATAATTTTCTAGCAGATTTTTCAAAGTTTTGAGCATCTATAAATATGAATATCGAATATCTTAAAAAACATTTTCAAGAGAATTTGTTAAGATATAGTGCAACAAATGATTTTGATCTTTCGATTTGGACTTCCCCTTAACCAGATACACACTTAGGATTCCTTTGTGAACTACAAGAAAGACTTCTTATTGTGTCTTAGAGATAGATCCAAAACTAAAAGAACAAACTGAGTTTGTGAAGACATGCAATCAGTGTTTGGAGAGACTTTTTCAAAGATAAATTTGTAAAATGAAAAAAAATATTTTCAAAGTGGTTTTGAAAAGGATTTGCAAGAAGTTAGTTAAAAGAATAAGTTTCAAATGATCTTTTAAGCTAAAACATATTTTTCAAAAAATTTACAACAGGTTGTCAAAACATTTTGCTAAAAAAAAATTTGTAACAAAAAATAGTTTCCAAAGTAGTCCTTTTTCTTAAAAACACTTGATCCTTCCTCTTAAATATCATGATAAAAAAATAGCCCTATTTGTATTTCTAATTTTTAGTTATTGGCTAGCTATCAATAAGATAGTGGTGTTCACTTAGTTAGTCAATTAATATGGTTCAACTAGAGTTTCTTAGGAAGAACTACTTGACATGATCACTGTTCATTTGTATTTTACCTCCAAACGTACTATATTACACTAATATAACCATTTGAAGTCCAGACAATACCCTATGCATCTCATATCATTCTAAGTTTTTGCAAACACAACCAAGTTATGTCTACTGTGCTTTGTGAGATGCAGCTGCCTAGATCTATAGGATCATGTTATTCTAGGGGTCAGACCTAGACTAAGTCCATTAAGGTATTTTTTTTCAAAAAGTGCAAGATAGGAATTTTGAAAGATTAAATTAACTTCGAAAATCAAGTAAGATTTAAAAAATAACTAAGTTAACTTTATCAACTAAGATCTTGAAAAACTAATTAACTTTGAAAAGCAAGTAAGATTTTGAAAAACTAAATTAATTTTGAAAATCAAGTAAGATTTTGAAAAACAAATAAGTTAACTTTATCAAGTAAAAACTAATTAATTTTGAAAAGTAAGTAAGATTTTGAAAAAACTAAGTTAAGCAAACAAGTTAACCAAATCCTATGTTGGTGCAATCGACCCAAGTGTGATCGGGTAAATCATGGGTTTTGATGTGTATGTCAATATAATTAAGTTATGATTTCATGTTGATCTAATATATGTATGTGAGTGTGCATGTTTGCATGATACACATTGACTTAGTTGGATGTCTTTGGGTCCGGTGAAGGGTAGCATTGGAGACATGTCGTGGACTTACATGCATCCGAGGGACTGTGGGCAAAGCAGGGACGATGAGCTGAGAAAAGTAGACTTCGGGCATACATGAAGAATGGCATGAGAGACAGGCCGTGGGCTTGCATGCATTCGAGGGACGAGAGCCAAAGTCGAAGAGGATTTGAAGGCAATAGATCAAGGCTGCTGGAGCAGGGATGATGAGCTGAGCGGACTTCGAGGCATACGTGAAGGGTGGCATGGGAGACAAGCTGCGGGCTTGCATACATCCGAGGGACGAGAGCCAAAGTCGAAGAGGGCATGAAGGTAACAGGTCGAGGCTGCTGAATGAAGAGTCAACTGAGTCGTGAGGATTCGAGTGCTGAGAGAACTGTACTCGGGAAGGGGAATCCTAGGGTTCGAGTGCTAAGAGAATTGTACTCGGGAAGGGAACCCTAGGTGGCAGTCGACTGGTTCTTTACCAGTCGACTGGTCCTTTACCAGTCGACTGAGGTAGAGCACAGAGAGATCAGTCAACTGGTAAAGGACTAGTTGACTGATGCAGTCGACTGGTGACCAGAATGCGAATCGTCAAGGTGGTGATATTTGAATTCGCAAAGACCAGTTGACTGCCCTAGGGGCAGTCGATTGGTAACAGTCAAATCAGGATCGAGCTCTATTTAAGAGAGCTCGTATTTGGCTACTTTTCTTTGGCGAAACAAGCTTGGTAAGAGACTGTTAGTAGCCTGCAAGTGCTCAGGTCATGCCAAAGGGTTGTGGCAAGGTTTCTCCACCCACAAGGAGCGACAAGAGCTAGCCGGAGGTGCTCTGGGGAATCATCCACCGAAGGATCGGGATCGTCTACCTTACGGACAGTCGTGGAGTAGAGTTTTATCTCCGAACCACGTAAATTGGTGTGTCTTTCTTAGTTGTTAGTTTTAGTTTTTGTTATTCCGCTTGCACACTAACATTTGTAGGAAGACAAGATCGAAAAGTTGCTATTCACCCCCTCTAGCAAATGAGAAGGTCCTAACAAGTGGTATCAGAGCTTGGTTCGCTCATCTACGGACTAATCGCCGAGAGAGTAAAAAGCTAGAGGACATGACGATTGAAGAAAAATTGGGTGATGACATCAATGTTCCACCTCCCTACGATCGCGAGAATTTCGACTATTGGAGGATGCGGACAAAGACTTGGTTTGGCATGGATTGGGATTGCATGATCACACTAGAAGAGCCATTCGAAGTTCCAAGGGATAAACACAGAAAAAAGCTTCGACCAAGATATTGGAATAAGGAGCAACAAGCCCAATCAAAGGCAAACGAGAAGGTAATTTCAATATTACTTAATATTTTGCCTAATGATGTAATTAGTGGTGTAGGTGAATACCAAAATGTACATGAGTCATGGAACAAGATGGTAGCATTTCATGAAAATCCTACACAAGCTCAAGTAGTGGAAGAGCTCAAGGAAATGAGCTCAATGGTCCAAGAAGAGGAGAAGAACCAATCGGATGAAGAAAGAAGCTCAACATCCGAAGTGACACAAGAAAGTGAAAGATCATCCACTTCATCAAGGGAAGAAGAAGAGGTCTCCACTTCAAGGATTGAGGGGGAGGAGAGACCACCTTTTCGTTTCTTGGAAGATCATCGCTCATACGACGTCCAAGAAGAGGATAGGATATACGATAGAAGATCGCGAGGTAAACAAGAGGTATAATTCTTGTTTGGTTCTTTCTTGCATCTTGTATTATTGTATGTTGTTAATTATCATGACCTTGAAGATAACCACAAAAACCGACGATCAATTCATCGTCTATTCTGTGACTAATTGATTAGAAGAGTTAGATTGCTTGCACAACAAGTGTGTTCAAGTGATCACTCGAATCGATTAGTACGATGATGAAAACGGTTGTTCAGAAACGTTCTCTCCATCCGGGTTGTTTCTAATTAATAGAAAGTTTTAATCTGGGGGCATGGAGAGCAATCTAACCGAATGGGAAACTGAAACACAACAATAATGATATGAATAGAGTTAACAAGTTAGATAACCCTAAGAAATTATTACCCAAGACTCAACCAAATAAGACTTAAACTATCATGCCTAAGGGGAGAATGGTAGTGAATGAGCAAGGCATTAATCCCAAGATGGGGAGACATATGCCTAGGAAGATAGGTAGGTCTAGAAATATCCAAGGTGGACATGTTGACACTAGGGTAAGAGCCCTAGAATTGGAAATCAAGTCTTGAGGGCAAGGCTTGAGGAAATGGAGAGAGTCCTAGATGCTAGGATGTATACTAAAAGTTTTGCCTTTTTTGTATGAGCATCTACATTTTAAAAGAGAATCACAAGATCACTGATTGCATATTTATATTAGTATTTTCAAAATGTCTAATACTTTACATTGTAAATAACATGGTGTGTGGTGTCGCACAGAAGATCGTGTTATCAGTTTCTTGTAGAGTATAAGTAGAGGCTCATAACCGAGATGGAGTTAGACAAACCATCGGGATGGTTGTAGTGTAATTTGGTGTTGGTTTGTCTTGACCATAGAATTACACTAGTGCACTTTGTATGCATTGAGCAGGACCGATATAGAGGTGATCCAATTTATACTGACTTTATAATTGGATCAGACCTCAGTTTATTATGGAGTATATGCTCTAAATCCTGATATAATAACGGGCACATGTACTTAGTATTTATTTATTTGATTTACCAATGGGCGAGATTTATTTTGCTAAATCGATAGGCCCGGTAAATTGGGAAATAATGTTATTTACATGGTGTGTCGTTGATTATAGACGGAATTTGTGTCCTGGTGAGTCGGGATGACGATGCCCCCTTGATGAGCTCATAAAGTTCATCATGTTAAATCCTGTAGGTGGACTTGGTCCAACATGATGATAAGGATAAGTGGTACTAATCAAGGAGTTAGAGGTTGATTAATTAAAATTGTCAGTAATTTAAATTAATCAACGGACATTTGATATCTTAAACACGGGGAGAAATTGTACTCATAATTGGTGGAGCCCATATGTAAATATGGGGATTGGTGAGGTAGTTCAATGAGGATCCTTTAGTGAAATGAATCTTCATTAATGGATAGGGTTTGGATCCATTAGGAGGCTAAGACCCAACTCCTCCTTATGGTCCCTATTGTAGCCCTATAAATATCCCATGGTGGCATGAAACCAAGGATCCAATTCAACACAAGAGAACCCTAAGTCTCTCCTCTCCTCCTCTCTCTCTCCCTCTCACGTTTGAGCAAACGACACCAACTCCTGGTGTGGAGAAGGAGAGTTGCTCACGCAACTTGGAGCAACAACGTTGTCCAGCAAAGTTGTGCCTTTCTCTAGCAAAGTTGCTCACGCAACTTGGATTCTCCAGTAAAGTTGCTCACGCAACTTGGATTCTCCAGCAAAATTGCTCACACAACTTGGATTCTCTAGCAAAGTTGCTCACGCAACTTAGAGAACACAAGTTGCTCACGCAACTTTCTCCAAGGGAGCTCCAAGCTTCTTGCTGCTAGGGCGCCAGCGGTGGAGGAAAGGAATAGTAGGGTTCGTGTTTGGATTTTCTTCTTCCTTAGAGTGGCCTGCGGCAACCCTAAGGTTAGGGCTTGGTTGGCGCAAGGAGAAGGGATTGACTTGGTGACCACGGTTCTTGGTAGATCGTTGCTCACATGACGTCCAAGAGGGGAGGGTCATACAATAGAAGATCAAGAGGTAAAAGAAAAGGTATAACCTTCTCTTTGGTTCCTTATTTTTATCATTTTATGTAGTGTTGATAATTAATCTTGTTATTAATTATTTGTTAATTAATTGTCATGATTAAGTATCTTGGACCCCGATAATAACACAAAAATCGGCGATCCGCTTGTCATCTTTTCCGCGACCAATTGGTAAGGCGAGTTATAAGGCTTGAACATCAAGTTTGGCCAAGTTATAACTCGAATTAATTGGTACGATGACAAGACGGTCATTTAGGAGATAGGTCTCTATTCGGATTAAATTTTTAATCCGTAGACATAGAGAGGTCTCTCATGGACGACCAGGTATTCTCTTAGGAAACCCGTCAAGCTATCCAACACAAGATAGGTTCATTATTGGACCTAGGGGACTTGATATGTGTCTAGGTGGTCAAACACCCAAAAATGTCAAATTGAGTACCTCCAAGACCAACAAAATGTCCAATGCTAGAAGGGCACAAGACATTAGTAAGGGAGGAGTAATCAAGGACAAGACGTCCAAGATTAAGAAAGTAACGGTTGAGAGCCAAGGGTCACCGGAGGTACACCGGTGTGGCTTAGTAACCTTGGATGAGTCATCTAGGGAGGTAGCTAAGGTTAAGAGCTCAAAGGGGAGCTCTAAGAGTTAAATTGGGACCGATGGTAAATGGATCTCGAGAGGATTTCTTCCCGAAGTCTAGATAGGCCATGGAGTGTGTGAAAGGGTTTGGAGATAGATTTGAGTCTCAATCCTTAGGTTTTGGCATATTGAGTTTATGTTTCATCCATGAAAATATGACATTGAGGTCATATTGCATGAAAATTGATATTTAATGTATATATGTCATATAAACCAATGTTAGGGATGCATTGTGATTTGATATAGGCAGATACATCAAGAGGAAGAAAAAATTAGGACTTTAGGTTAAGATTCTATTGAACTATTTAGATAGTTATAAGTTTTATGTCAATCTTGGGATCCGAGATATATACATTTTTAAATATATTTTTTCCAAGTAGACACGGGTACCACAAATCACTCCACAGAATTTGGAATTTTTTGACATTTATGGAATTTCTAGTATATTTCTGAATTTGGATTCAGAATGCTGAAAAAGCAATTATCAGGGTATCAATCGACTGGTGCAGGTGGCAGTCGACTGGTAACAATGCTGTCTAGAGAGAGACTAGCTACTGTATGATTTCTCAATAGAGATCAGTCGACTAGTAACTGTTTCAGTCGACTGATATGTGCTGAAACTGTTTTCAGCAGTCGAAAAGTGTCAAAATAATTGTCAAACATGTGTATAATCTTATGGGGGTTAATACACAATGTTTATAATCATTAGAGGTTAAAGAATCCAATAATTGGGATATTGTTGGTGTTAGGATGTATACTATAAGCTTAGCTTTTGTATGATCATCTATTTTGAAATAAGAATCACAATGGTCATGTGTTTGCATTTTATATTTGTTATATGTATGCAATTGTCTGTTACTTTACATTGTAGATAACATGGTGTGTGGTGCCACACAGAAGATCATGTTATCAGTTCCTTGTAAAGTATAAGTAGTGGCTCATAATCGAGATGGAGTTGGATAAACCATTGGAATGGTTATAGTATAATTTGGTATTAGTCTATCTTGACTATAGAATTACACTAGTACACTTTGTGTGTGTTGAGCAGGACCGATTTGAGGTGATTCGATTTATACTGGCTATATAATCGAACAAGACCTCAGGTTATTATAGATGTACATGCTCTTAATCCGATATAATAACGGGCACATGTACATATTTATTTCTTTAATTTACCAATAGGCGAGATTTATTCGTTAAATCAATAAGCCCGATAAATTTAAAAATAATATTATTTATATGGTGAGTTATTGATTATAGAAGGAAACTGTGTCCTAATTATTTTAGGATGATGATGTCCCCTTGAGGAGCTCATAAAGATTATCATGTAAATCCTGCAGGTGGACTTGGTTCGACATGATGATAAGGTTGAGTGGTACTACTCTTGGAGTTAGATATTAATTAATTAAATTGTCAGTAATTTAATTAATTAATAGATATGCGATATCTTAAACACAGGGAGATAATGTATACATAATATGGTGGAGCCCATATATTAATATGGGGTTGGTGTAGTAGTTCAATAATAACTCATTAGTGGAGCGAGTTATTATTAACGAGTCGGGTTGAGGATCCGTTAGGAGACCAAAACCAACTCCTCCTCATGGTCCCTATTGTAGCCTAAAATACCTCTTATAAGCCATCATGAAGAGACCTAAGCCTTGTTTTTCTCCCTCCTTCCCTCTCTCTCTCCTAGGGTTGGCGGCGCCGGCTGCAAAGAAGAAGGAGAGAATTTTTTTTATCTTCTCTTCTCTTCTCTCCTCTTGAGTTGCGGCGCAAGGAAGCAAGAAGGGCTTCTCATCTTTTCTCTTGGCCGACGCAAGCTAGAGAGGGAAAGGAGAAGGGTTGACGGCAACCACAAGGAGTGGCTAGGGCCGACGCAAGGAAGAAGGAGGAAGAAAGAAGAAGAAGGTTTCGGTTGGTGGTTTTCGTTCTTGGAAGATCGTCGCCCACACGACGTCCAAGAAGAGGATAGGAATATAATAGAAGATCAACAGGTAAAACAAGAGGTATAATCTTGTTCTTGTTTCATTCTTGTACTAATTATTGTTTATATCTTGGACCCCGAATTGAACACAAGAACCAGTGATCCATAATTCGTCATCTATTCCATGGCTAATCGATAAAGGAGTTAGATTGCTTGAACAACAAGTTTATTCAAGCGATCACTCAATCGAATAGCACGATGATGAAGTAGGTCGTTCGGAAAGTTTTCTTTCCATCCGGATTAGTTCTAATCAATAGAATTTTAATCCGGGGATATGGAGAGGAATCCCGATCCGGAACAACCAACAATTGGTATCAGAGCCATGGTTTCCAGTTTTGTGTGTTTTGGATTCGATTACATTCATGCTTTTCATATATAATATGCCGGATAATAGTAGGATGTGCAATAGGTTAACTTTTTGGTTGCAGGCATAAGATCCAACTATTATGGCTATGTGATTGTGTATGATTATGTGTGTGATTATATTTATTTGAATCCTCAGGGTTGACGAGGTATATGTATTTAATTGTAATTAAATACGGCAATGTTTAGCCACTTAGTTTTAATTTATTTCGATCTAGTTTTTTTTGTGTACACTCCTTCGTGGAGTATAGGATCGATGGATGTAAATTAAAATTAAATTTTTTTTCTCGGCTCGGTTCCCTACTTGTGTGGCTAAAGGAGGAGGTGGAGACGAGATGACAACACGACTGGAGGCGTATTGGAGAATAAAAGTCATACTAGTTGGAAATTTAGATTTTCATATTTATTGCTTGTTGTTTAATATGCTTGTTGTGCATGCTTGTGAAAATTCCTCATTTTTAAAAATAACTAAGTGGGTGAGGGAATCCTTGAGTCCCGTGGCCTCCATTACTAATTTGATAAGTGATGCATACAAACTTGCACGTTAGCTCTGAGTGCCTTCCTCCATATCGGATGAGTTTGTTTTACGGATCACTAGATCAAATATGATTTTAGAAAATTATTTAGGAGCGTGTGATCTTCCCCATCGGAAGGGACATAATCCTACATAATTGACTTAGTATTGTGTAATGGTGTACACTTAGATGTAATTAATAGTATCCTCCCCATTGGAGTCACTGCTATTATTTGTATGACCGAAGATAAACCAACTATTAATTTTATTTGTCAAAAAGTAAGGTTGACAAGATAATAAAATTAATGAGTAAAACCTCCTCTTACAAATGTTTGAATTAGTATACATCCACACTATCATGGCATACGAAATTCACGGTATTTTAAGGTGTTGGTGATTTTAAAATTTTATTGTTTGAGGAATCAATATTATTTTAAAATCTAATATTTTGACCATTGTGATTCTCAGGATTTTTTAAAATGGCTTTCAATCCCCTTGCTGTGATTTTAATAGAAAACAAACTTACCACAAGCACCCAGTAGTCGATTGGCGAATTTACTGGCGATTTGCGCCGCCCAAAGGCGTCGCGTCTTCTTCCCTCTGCGGCGATGGCCGCCGGCGGCCATATGCCGCTGACGAAGGATCCCCCTCCCCTATCTCATCCATCTCAAACCCCTACCATCACAACACCTCCCTCTGATGCAGCGATGGTTCCTCGTAGTCAAGTTGCGGCAAAGCAAACATATGCGGAAGCCCTAAAGCCTAGTTCTCCACGCGCTACAAAGAAGAATTTTGATGATGTTGGAGACGATTTCAACCCTATCACGGTCTACAATAACATACTAGGAGTCTTCTTCTCGGAGGAGGAGGTGGCGATGATGGTAGAGCCTTTTCAATTTGCACTAATTGGCAAGTTTTCAGGTATGCGCCCTAGCCCACCTGTGATCATACAAGCATTCAAGAGTCTGGGGCTTTCGAATTCCTACACTATCCGGTTCTTGCGCGCGGGATACATCTTCATACATCTCACCTCAAATGCGGATATGGCGAGAATTTGGACTAGAGGAGTTTGGAGAATTGCTGGCGTGCCTCTGAGAATCTTCAAATGGTCTCCAAACTTTTCCTACGAAGCGGAATCCTCTGTGGTACCCGTATGGATACAATTGCCGGATCTCCCGATCCATCTATTCAACAAACGAGGGCTCTTCTCTATCGCAAGAGTAGTTGGAAAGCCAATCAAGATGGATGAAGCCACTGCAGACTGGACAAGATTATCAGTTGCCCGTGTATGCGTTGAAATTGACCTTCTAAAGCCTAAGGTGGAAGAATTTTGGTTAGGAATTGGTGAAGAAAAGAGGATACAACGTGTGGTGTATGAAAAGTACCCTTCATACTGTAAACACTGTCTACATTTAGGTCACACGATGGACGAATGCTATGTATTTGGCAATAAACCATTTCCTCCTTGGAAGACGACAGCAAAACGGCACGTAGCTCCTACAGAAGATCTTCGTGTGTTTCAGAACAGAAAAGAAGCTATGGAGGAGGAAAAAGGTAAGGGCGAGATAGATGGAAATGAAAACACCAATGCAATCAATCCCAGAACTGCAAGGCCACAATCTGGTTTGCAAACTATGAGAGCAGGGGATAGGAGAGAAGCTGATAAAAACATTTGGGTTCAAAAGCAAGGATCTACAAGAAGCCAAGTCAATATGGAAAACAATGGGCTACAGAACAAGTTTCAGCCTTTATTCAATGTGGAGGAAGAGGACCAAGAAGAAGCAGGGGAGAAAACTGAACAAGGTGGTAATGATATAGAGCTCAGCCACAAGGATGCAGAGGAAATTGGTGATGCACAATTCGAATCAGAGGAAGTTGGTGATGAACAGATTGAACCAGAGCCTTCAATTTCAAAGGGTCTAGAGGCGCCAGAAATGTATGAGAAGGTTCCAAAAAAGGTTGTGCCAACTGTATCAGCGCAGGAGGACAATACAAGTAGGGAATTAATAAGCAAACAGGCTACTGATAAAGGGAAAAGGATATTAATCAGCAAACAAGTTGCTGATAATTCAAATCATGTACAACAGGGTACATCAGGACGGAAACTTTAGAGTTCACAAAAGAGGCAGCAGCATTGGAGGCTGAGAAAGACAAAGCAAACTCTCCAAATGTATCATTTTCCATTTCGGATACCTTGAGGTATACACAGAATTTGGATACAGCAGATTCTCGAGTACAGAATCAGGTGATAAGTACACAGCAGGAGGGTCCTGCCTCGTTTAAAAAGAAGGTTTCACACAAAATGAAATCAGTTGCAAACTGCCAATTACATCAAATCCCTGAAAATGCAGACCAAGAGGTAGATACCGATACATCAGTAGGGCAAGGGGAAACTAATGACCCTGATTTTTCAAAGTCTTTTGAAGAGGAAGAGTCGGATGCCAGGGATTCACACAAATGCGAGGGAGTCCATCTTTGACATCAAGCCCACAGAAGAGTCACAAACGCTTTGTTCCTCCTAATGTGCCGGGTGGAGCTCAAAGAATGACTAGGAGTAAATCAAGTGGGTACAAAGCCCCTCTTCTCCTTCCTTATTAATGTCAGGAATTATATGGAATATTAGAGGGATTGGCAATGCTGCCTCCCTTAGAAGAGCGCACTATCTCAAGAAGCAACACCATTTAAATTTTATGGGAATTCTAGAGCCTTTTGTATCCTTGGATGAAGCCTTTATTACTAGAAGGCTGGGTTTCAGTTCAGCAATTTCAAACTGCTCAGGTAAAATTTGGTTTGTATATGATTCTAATATAGAATGCCAGATTTTGGAAGACCATGATCAATTCCTGCATCTTGAATTAAAGTCTTCTCTTTTGCCTATTGTTTTGATTCTCACTGTGATATATGCTAAGTGTGAAAGGACAGAACGCTACATCCTATGGGATACTTTACAAATTTTAAACCTAGCACTGAGGAATATTGGTTGGTTGGTGGAGATTTCAATATTATTGCAAATGCTAATGAACACTCTGCAGGATATATTTCAAGGACAGGTCCAGTAGAGGATTTCAACAATTTAATGATGATGGCAGGCCTAATTGATGCAGGTTTTGTAGGGGATAGATTCACATGGACAAACAACAAAGTTTGGAAACGGTTAGATCGGGTTCTTATATCCCCATCATGGAAAGACCACGGCTTTTCTGTTCGAGTGGAGCACTTAAATAGAGCAGCATCTGATCATTGCCCTCTACTCATTTCTTTCCATGGTTTTGATCAGCCGGTGGCTTCATTCAGGTTCCAAAAAATGTGGGTCAAACATCATGATTTTCTCCAGACGGTCAGGCTGAATTGGATGCTGCCGTGTACTTTTGTTGGACTGCACAGATTACAATTCAAACTGAAGAGGCTTAAGACACACTTGAAGTGGTGGAATAAAGAGGTATTCGGAAACATTCATGATAAGGTTAGAAGAGCTGAAGATGAATTCTCGACTGCTGAAAGAATGTTTGACTCAGATCCCACGGAGGAGAATAAATCAATAGAGCCAAATGTCAAGCTCAACTCTTTAAAACCTTGAATATGGAGGAGGAATTCTGGAAGCAAAGAGCAGCAGTAAAGTGGATGGGGGAAGGTGATAGAAATACAAAATTTTTTCATGACATGGTGCATATAAGAAGAATATCCAACAGAATTTTCAGAATATGGGATGAGGGAGTGTGTCTTGAGAAGCCAGAGCTTATTAGGGCTTCCGGAGTTAAGTATTTTGAGGGTTTACTGACAGGGGACAGCTATGATTGCAGCGCTGTAAATTTGGACCAGTTTCCGTTGCTAGTGAACTCCACAGATAATAGGGAGCTGATTGACCTGCCTTCTATTCAAGAAATTAAAAAGGTTGTGTGGGAGATGAGTCAAGATAGTGCAGCTGGTCCTGATGGTTTTTCTGCAGCTTTTTATGTGTCCTGCTGGGATATTATAGAGAAAGATATATATCAGGCAGTGCTAGATTTTTTCAATGGAGGTTTTCTACCGAAAGGAATGGCAGCAACCACTATGGTACTTCTGCCCAAAACTGATAATGCACAGCAATGGCAGGATTTCAGACCCATCAGCTTATGCAATGTCTCCTATAAGATTATCTCTAAGCTTCTTGCCACCAGGTTAAGTCAGATTATGGGAAAGATTATATCTCCAACGCAGAGTGGCTTTGTAGAAGGACGTTTGATCTCAGATAACATCCTCCTAGCTCAAGAACTAAATCACAAGCTGAATTATCATGTTAGGGGAGGAAATGTAATCATCAAACTTGACATGGCTAAAGCTTTTGATAGGGTACAATGGAGTTTCCTTTTCAAAATAATGACATCTTTTGGCTTCTCAGATGGTTTCATTGATATTATTAGAAGATGTATCACAAACTCATGGTTCTCCATACGTATCAATGGTCACCTTTCTGGTTTCTTTCAAGGGAAGAGAGGATTAAGGCAAGGAGACCCTATTTCCCCTTTTCTTTTCATCATTGCTGCCGAGTTTTTATCCAGGGGACTAAATGCACTTTTTGATAAACATCCTAAGCTAGGGTATGTTTCGGGATGTGGGATGAAGGTATCACACCTAGCTTATGCGGATGACATAATGATATTCATGAATGGATCGATCGATTGTGTCAAAAAGGTTAAGGCTTTCCTTGATACATATGAAACTCAATCTGGACAATTAATAAATGCTGGAAAAAGTGTGTTTTATCCTGAAAGAAGAATATCTGCTTCAAGAAGACAAAGGATAGCGGCTATTACTGGTTTTGGAGAAGGGGCTGGACCCATGACTTATCTCGGTGTCCCAATGTTTGTTGGAAACCGAAAATCCGTATACTATATGCCTCTTTTAGAGAGGATAAGGAAGAAACTCCTTGGGTGGAATTTATCACGGCTTTCACATGGTGGTCGTCTACTGCTGATTCAAAGTGTTCTGTCCTCCATGCCATTATATCTTCTGCAGGTTATTTTGCCTCCCTTGACAATACTTCACAAATTGGAAATGCTCTTTGCCAAATTCTTTTGGGGAACTACAACTTCAAAGAAGAAAAACATTGGATTGTTTGGACTTCAATATGTAGACCGAAATTGGAGGGGGGTCTAGGGATAAGAAAACTATCAGATGTGGCCACAGCAATGGCAGTAAAACTTTGGTTCAGATTCAGGGAACAAACTACCCCTTGGGCTTTTTTTCTTACTAAGATGTATTGTGGCATAGCTCACCCTGCAATGGTTCCCCTGAAAGGACACCCTTCCCCTGTCTGGAGACGGTTGACAAAAATTCGCAGCGTGGCAGAACGAAACATTGGCTGGATTTTGGGTGATGGGAAGCTAAATTTTTGGTATGATAACTGGCTAAACAGCGGACCATTGTTTCAATCATGCGAAACAGTCAGCCTTCCTAGCCAAATGGTAGCAGAATTCAGAGATGAACGAGGCTGGAATGTCGAGAAAATTCAGCAAGTTATACCAATACATTTGGCAGCAGAGGTGCTTGATATACCAGCTCAAACAAGTGACCCGGACAAGCTGATCTGGCGGCCTTCGAAAGATGGCAGATTCTCTTTAAAATTAGCATGGCACAGCATCAGAAATGCTTAGGAACCGACGATGATCTGGGTGGCTATTTGGAGCAAGATACTAATTCCAAAAATTTCCATGTGTGTGGAGATTTTTACAGCGCAAATTACCTGTGGATGAGATACTAAAGCAAAGAGGAACATGCTTAGCTTCAAAGTGCCAATGTTGCGATCAAGGAGGGATGGGATCACCTCTTTTTCCATGGTCCAATTGCAATGGAAGTATGGTCCCACTTTGCTGAGGTTTTTGGTATCACCAGCTATAACCATCTTGAAAACTGGATGGTTGGCACGGAATGGGCAAAAAAAGGGCATATGCGAGAGGCTTGCCCTTTCCTAATTATTTGGTTTGTATGGGTGGCGCGGAATGATGCCAAACATCGGGGCTTACAAATGTATGCACAGAAAATTATCAGAACTATTGTTCAATATATTTCAAATGGAGTATCAGCTGGTATTATCAAGGATTGTCATTGGAGAGGTTATACAACCGCTGCACAACAATTGGGAGTGCAAGTTCGATGCCACACAGTGCATAATATTACTGTTGTTAGCTGGAAAAAACCATCCCCTGGCACATACAAGCTAAATACTGATGGATGCTCGAAGGGTAACCCAGGAGTCTCTTCATTTAGTGTAATTGTCCGGGATTCTAATGGACATGTGATTAGGGCCAAACATGGCACAATTGGAGAGGGATCTAATATTTGAGCTGAGTTATATGGGATCTGTAAAGGCTTAGAATTATGCATCGAGAACAATTTCCTACCGATTTGGCTTGAAACAGATTCACTGTCCGCATTACAGATTATCCAAGCTGCTTCTACTGGGTGGAATTACAGACATCTAGTGCTCAAGATTAGACAATACATCGATGCTCATAACATTCGCTGCTCGCATACTTTTAGGGAAGCAAATGCTGCAGCGGATTATCTTGTAAATTGGGCTTTCGAATATGATGAAGATAGGATCATAAATGATGTTGCCATGGACAGAGAGCTTTATGGGATATGCAAATTAGATAGGATTGGCTTACCATACATTAGATGGACATCTAAGCCTTCCTAAATATAGCCCAGTTATGGGCGGTGGATGTATTCTCTTGAAAATGGAAAGCTGGAAATTAGAAGTTCACAAAATTTTATGTTCTGAGACAACAGCTGCCGTGCCAAATGATAGGAGACGGGTGGGAGTTAGGCTGTGCAGAAATCAGTTTATGGATCTGAAATTTTCTGATTCACCAAAGTTTCTGTATCCAACTGCTTTCGAATCTGCGTTCATGTATTTCATAAAAGTTCCAATAAGGTTGACAGAAGGTGCTGTTTGGTCCAGTTTTGGGCTGATTGCGGTCAGATTCAGAAGCGGATCAGTAATTGTTTGCTTTCAAAGATTCAATTATTTGCCCCAGTTTTCTTTGTTGTGGGATTTCTGGAGCTACTGTGATCTAGATAGCTGATTGGGTTATGGTGCTGAATGGCTAGTAATCTGTCTTCTGATTTTTGCTAATATTTGCTAAGAGTGCCAAGAAGAAATGGATACAAAATTTGCTGCAGTCATTTCAGATTTCGCCAAAGGGCTGTGTGGAGGGTTTAGAGTCCTGCTTTGCTGAATTTTTCAGAAATTGGATCGCTTTGATTGAGAAGTGAAAATTTTCATTTGCAGAGGACACATGAGCTGTGCCATCTGCAGTTATATATTATATGTGTTTGAGATGTGGGCTGAATTAGAGGGTTTTAATACTTGCAGCTTTCCTGTTTGAAACCTGTTAGCTTGGTGATAACTGCTGCCAATTTTCGGTTAAGATAGTCAGGAATGGATTCAGATACTTTACTTTTCAAACGACAGCTTCGGTTTTGGATGGAGTTTAGTTTACTGCTCACAAATTGGCACGTTAGCAATTCTATAGAATAGCAAGTTGGTAGTGCCACTTATGTCTTTGAAGGCGGCTGATACCTGCTGGTTATGACTGCTGTTGTTTATCTGCTGCAACTTTAACTGTCGATGTGTATATCTGAACAAGCAGGTTTTCTGAGTTTTAGCCAACTACGGTTTAGGAAGAAATCAGAAGTTTATGGCAATTAGCTTTGGGTGCAAACAGCTTTGGTTTGATGTGCAGATACTGATACTGCACTGTCTAATGGGTTTCATTTTTTGATTTTGGAAGGTTGGAGGTTGGAAGGTGACTGAAGTTTGACAGCTCGTGGTTCTGGGAAATTATTCAGAGCTTCACTGTGCTAGAATATATAACAACTGTTGCTTTCTGATTATGAAATTTGCTGTTCGCTAATGAAAAGCTGGTGAATAGGTTTTATGCTGTGGAGGTGGATAAGACTTGAAAGTTACAGTTATAGTTATAGAGATGGCAGAGTTATATCTCAAATCAGAAGTTGACATGCTGTAATTTTGTTCAGATCAGGTTTTTCTGAATTGTTACTAGCGGGCTGTTCACGCAGCATGCAAAGATGAAGCTCAATGGTACTTGATAGCTTTTATTGCGTGTCAACTATGTGTCAAATGTCCAGTTTTAATGAGGTTGGCTTCTGATTTTTATCTGATTTTGGGGACACTAATTATGGAGAATGCGTGCTGTGCTGATTTGCTGAATTGTGCATGTGCTAAATCTTTGAATTGTACTGTGCTGAATGCGTACGTACCTATGTACCTATGTTCTGGAGGGCTTTAATGAGGGAGTTTCACAACTATTTTTCTGATATGGAGTTATGGATGGAGGTGGACAGAGATGGACAGATATAATTGGTGAATGGATCCACCGTAAATGATCCATCTAGTCCGTAGCAAACGGCTACGGTAAAGACATCTAAAATCCGTTAATGGCTGAGGCTTTGCCAAAAAGCCTAAAAGGGTGAATAGATCCACCATAGATCTATCTAGCCCGTAGTAACGGCTACGGTAAAGGCGCTGCAAATCCGTTTATGGCTGGTCGCTTGCCAAAAGTGAACATCGGGTTCTTTGATTTTCTTTGGATTCCATATGCAAGATTCAACATCTTCTCTTCCTTAATAGTCATATGGAAGAATTTCAACATTGTTCCATTGCATATAAGTTTCTTTCAAGAGAAAGGAAATCTGCTAGAGAACAAAAGCAAAGATGGGGAGGAGCTTTGAGGAGATAATTTTGAGGCGATTGACACATGGGGGCGACTGATCTATTTTGAACACTACGGTATATGCTTAGAGATCCTGGGAATCAGAAGACTAGAGGTGCTGATACACATCTTCAAGGGATATTTGAATGCTGCTAAAAAGAAAGAGGGTAAGGGATGCTGCTAGAGACTAATTCTAACTCTAGACTTGAAATAATAAAACCGGCTGATAATTGTATAGATTCAGATAGACAGCCGGCGTTTATAGTTTTCTTTACTTACTTGTAAATCATTTTGGGTTGCTGTAATTCTATATTAGAAGGCTAGGACTGGTCCCCTTTCTAATATGGATTTTCTTTTCAGGAATAAAATTTTCCTTTTATTAAAAAAAAACTATATTGATTGGAAAAGGAACTTGGATATTGTCTTGACTGCTGAGGAGTACAAATTTGTAGTTTTTGAGATATGTCCCGCTAAGCTTAGAGATGATTCTAGTGAAGAGGAGAAAGAGAGTTATAGGAAGTGGGTAAAGGTAGATGAGATGACGCAGTGTTACATTTTGGCTTCCATGTCAAATGTACTGCAACATCAGCATCAGACATTCGCTACAGCCTATGACATGATGCTCAATCTCAAGGAACTCTTCGGACACCAGAATCGGGCTGCTAGGTAAGAGACTATAAGGAACATGATGATGACCACCATGGCTGAGGGAACACCCGTGAGGGATCATGTTCTCATGATGATGACTCATTTGAATGAGATGGAAGTCCTTGGAGCTGAAATCGATGGGGTAACCCAGGTCGATATCATTCTCCAGACACTACCCAGGAGTTTTGGACAGTTCCGCCTGAACTAAAATATGAACAAAAGGATGTATTCATTGGCGGAACTTCTGATAGAACTCCAGGTAGCAGAGGGGCTATTTTGTCAAAGTGCTCAAGCTTACATTGCTGAAAACATTTCTGCTTTTAAGTCGAATGGCGGTAAGAAGAAGAAACAAGTTGGTTCGGCAAAGAAAGTGGTTGGATCTCAAGGACCTCAGGTTGGAGTGAAGAACCTGAAAGGCAAGTGCTTCACATGCAAGTAGATTGGACATTGAAAGGTGGACTATCCCCGTCGAAAGGAGAACAAACAAGGTATATCTTTTTCACTAGTTGTTGAAACATGTTTAGCGATGTTATCTATCGGTACCTGGTGTGTAGATACGGGAGTCACTGATCTTGTCTGCAATTCTTTGCAGGGGTTCTAGGAAACCAGACAACAACGTGAGGGCGAGATTACCGTCTACATGGGCAATGCTACGGAAGTGGCGACTATTGCAGTGGGAGATGTTTATTTATCTTTTGATAAGAATAAATATTTGGTTTTGAGAAATTATCTTTATGTACCTTGTTTTAGAAAGAATTTAATTTTAGTTTGTAAAATATTTGTGAATGAATATTCTGTTTCTTTTAATGGGAAAGTTATTATAAAAAGGAATAGGGAGATTATTTGTTCTGGTGCGTTGGTTGGCAATTTGTATACTCTTAATCCAATAACTCTCACGATGCAAATGGAAATTAATAACACATCTTCTAATTCTAATAAGAGAAAAGAGTCTTCGAAAATGAATCAAACATATCTTTGGCATCCAAGGTTGGGTCATATTAACTTGAGTGGAATTCAAAGGTTGATAGTGTTAAGATGTATACTATAAGCCTAGCTTTTGTATGAACATCTATTTTGGAATAAGAATCACAGTGGTCATGATTGCATTTTATATTTGTTATATGTGTGCAAATTGTCTGTTACTTTACATCATAGATAACATGGTGTGTGGTGCCACACAAAAGATCATGTTATCAGTTCCTTATAAAGTATAAGTACTGGCTCACAACCGAGGTGGATTTGGACAAACCATTGGAATGGTTGTAGTGTAATTTGGTATTAGTCTATCTTGACTATATAATTACACTAGTACACTTTGTGTGTATTCAGCAGGACCGATATGAGGTGATTCGATTTATACTGATTATATAATTGAACAAGATCTCGGTTATTATGATGTACATGCTCTTAATCCCGATATAATAACGAGTACATGTACTTAATATTTATTTCATTAATTTACTAATGGGCGAGATTTATTCGTTAAATCAATAGGCCCGGTAAATTGAGAAATAATATTATTTACATGGTATGTCGTTGATTATAGAAGAAAATCGTGTCTTAATTATTTTAGGATGGTGATGTCCCCTTGAGGAGCTCATAAAGATTATAATGTAAATCTTGCAGGTGGACTTGGTCCGACATGATGATAAGGTTGAGTAATACTACTCATGGAGTTAGATATTAATTAATTAAATTGTTAGTAATTTAATTAATTAATGGACATGCGATATTTTAAACATGGGGAGAAAATGTACACATAATATGGTGGAGCCCATATTTAATTATGGGGTTGGTGCGGTAGTTCAATAATAACCCATTAGTGGAGCGGGTTATTATTAATGGGTCGGGTTTAGGATCCATTAGGAGACCAAAACCAACTCCTCCTCATGGTCCCTATTGTAGCCTATAAATACCTCGTGAGTCATGAAACAAGACCCATAACTTAAGCCCTAAGCCTCTCTTTCCCCCCCCCTCTCTCTCCTAGGGTTTCAGCGTCGTAAGGTGTAACGGAAGGGCTCGATAGGGAGGAAGGAAGGAAAGCTCTCTTCTTTCTCTTCTCTTCTTCTCTTTCTCTTCTCCACCTTAGGGCGTGCGCTACCTTGAAGGAAGGAGGGTTGGCCGGCGCAACCACAAAGGAAGTAGCTTCCTCTTCTTCTTTTGACTGGCGGCAACAAGAAGGACGGTAAGGGGTGGGCGGCTAGGGTTCAAGTAAGGATAAGATTGTTTCTTCTTCATCTTCTTTCTCTTCTCCTCTTCTCCTTTGGGCGTCGACATCATCAAGCAAAGGAGGTGTTCTTCTCTTCCTCCTTTGAGTGTGCGGCAACAAGAGAAGGAGAAGGGGTCGGCACAAGCAAGAGGAAGAAGAAGGTGGTCTTTGATGGCTTTGTTTCTTGGAAGATCGTCGTCCACACGACGTCCAAGAAGAGGATAAGAATGCAATAGAAGATCAAGAGGTAAAACAAGAGGTATAACTTGTTTTCATCATATGTTTTAGTTGTATTCATATTGTTTACATGGACCCCAAAGATAAACACAAGAATTGGCGATCCAATCATTATCTATTCCACGGCTATTTGACAAAAGGAGTTAGATTGCTTAAATAACAAGTTTGTTTAAGCGATCACTCAATTGAATAGCACGATGATGAAGTAGGTCATTCAGAAAGTTTTCTTTCCATCCGGATTTGTTCTGATCAATAGAATTTTTAATCTAGGGATATGGAGAGGAAGCTACAACCGAAACGAAACCAACAATTGGTATTAGAGTCATGGTTTCCGGTTTTGTGTGTTTTAGATTCGGTTACTTTCAAGCATTTCATATATGATTTATGTTGGATAATAGTAGGATGTGCAATAGGCTAACTTTGTGGTTGCAGGCATAAGATACAACTATTATGGCTATGTGTGATTGTGTATGATGTTGTGTGTGATTGTAATGTTTATTTGAATCCTCGGGGTTGACGAGGCTATTTGTATTTAATTGTGTAATTAAATATTACAATGTTAGCCCCTTTATTTTAATTTATTTCGATCTAGATTTTATGTACACTCCTTTGTGGAGTATAGGATCGATGGATGTAAATTAAAATATTTTTTTTCTCGGCTCGGAGCTTCTTGCTTGCGCACGGCTAAGGGAGGAGGAGACGAGGTGGCAACACGACTGGAGGCGTATTGGAGAATGACGTAACCTTCAAAGTCATAATAGTTGGAAATTTAGAATTTTCATATTTATTGTTTGTCGTTTATTATGCTAGTTGTGATTGCATGAAAATTCCTCAATTTTAAAAATTAACTAAGTGGGTAAGGGAATCTTTGAGTCCCGTGGCCTCCATTACTAATTTGATAAGTGATGCATACAAACTTGCGCATTGGCTTTGAGTGCCTTCCTCCACATTGGATGAGTTTGTTTTGCGGATACCTGGTCGTCCTTGAGAGACCTGGTCGTCCTTGAGAGACCTCTCCTTGTCCACGGATTTAAAATTAATCCGAATGGAGACCTATCTCCCAAACGACCATCTCGTCATCATATCAATTGATTCGAGTTACAACTTAGCCAAACTCAAAGTTCGAGCATTGTAACTCTCCTAACCAATTGACCGCGGAAAAGACAACGAGCGGATCGCCGATTTTTGTGTTTATTGTCGGGGTCCAAATAATTAATTATCAACATTAATTATCAAATAATTAATCACATGATAACTAATTAAACACAACATAAAATGGTAGAATTAACAAAGGAGCCAAGAGAGAAATATACCTCTCGTTACCTTACGATCATCTATCGTATGACCCTCCCCTCTTGGACGTCGTGTGAGCGATGATCTACCAAGAACCGTGGTCACCAAGTCGATCCCTTCTCCTTGCGCCAACCAAGCCCTAACCAAAGGGTTGCCGTCGGCCACTCCAAGGAAGAAGAAAATCCAAACACAAACCCTACTACTCCTTTCCTCCACGGTTGACGCCCGAGTCCATAGCAACTTGTCTGAGCAACTTTGCTCCAAGTTGCGTGAGCAACCTTGGTCGGAGAAGAAATTTGTCGTGAGTGACTTTGCTTGGAGAAGAAAATTCTCCAAGTTGCCGTGAGCAACTTTGCTTGGAGAAGAAGAAAGTTCACTAAGTTGCCGTGATCAACTTTGCTTGGAGAAGAAGAAAATTCTCCAAGTTGCCGTGAGCAACTTTGCTTGGAGAAGAAGAAAGTTCTCCAAGTTGCAGTGAGCAACTTTACTTGGAGAAGAAAGTTGCTTGGCCTTCTCCATGCAGAAGTCGGCGCCGCACACCATGAGGGAGAGAGAGAGGATAAGAGGTGAGGAAAAACTTAGGATTTTCTTGTGTTCAAAATTGGATCCTTGGTTTCATGCCACTATGGGGTATTTATAGGGCTATGATAGGGACCATGAGGAGTTAGGTCTTAGCTTGCTAATGGATCCAAACCCGATCCATTAATGAAGATTCATTCCACTAAAGGATCTTTATTTAACTACCTCACCAACACTCATATTTACATATGGGCTCCACCTATTATGAGTACATCCATCTCAATTTAAATTACTGACAATTTTAATTAATCAACCTCTAACTCCGTGACTTGTGCCACTCATCTTTATCATCATGTTGGACCAAGTCCACTTACAGGATTTAACATGATGAACCTTATGAGCTCATCAAGGGGGCATCATCATCCCGACTCACCAGGACACGGATTCCGTCTATAATCAACGACACACCATGTAAATAATATTATTTTCCAACTTACCGGGCCTATCGATTTAGCAGAATAAATCTCGCCCATTGGTAAATTAAAGAAATAACTACTAAGTACATGTGCCCACTATTATATCGGGATTTAGAGCATGTACTCCATAATAAATCGAGGTATGATCCAATTATAAAGTCAGTATAAATTGGATCACCTCTATGTTGGTCTTGCTCAATGCACACAAAGTACACTAGTGTAATTCTATTGTCAAGATAAACCACACTAATTACACTACAACCATCCCGATGATTTGTCCAACTCTATCTTGGTTGTGAGCCTCTACTTATACTCTGCAAGGGACTGATAACATGATCTTCTGTGTGTCACCACACACCATGTTATCTACAATGCAAAGTATCAGACACTTATACACATACTAATATAAACATGCAACAGTGTTGTTGTGATTCTCTTTCAAAATGTAGATGTTCATAGAAAAAGACAAGTCTTTTAGTATACATCCTAACAATCTCCCACTTATACTCAAAGACTCTGTTGTCCTCCCAGTGGCATACATCTAACACCTATATCCTCCACATGCCGATCAAAATTTCTCGCCGGAAGGGCCTTAGTGAAAGGATTCACCAGGTTATCCTCCGTTGCAATCTTGGCGACAACTACTTCTCCTCGCTTTACGATTTCTCGTATAAGGTGGTACTTGCGTTCTATGTGTTTACTCACCTTATGAGCTCGTGGTTCCTTCGAGTTTGCAACTGCACCACTGTTATCATAATAGATTGTGATAGATCTGGGCTAACTAGGAATCACATCCAAGTTCATCATGAAGTTCCTGAGCCATACAGCTTTCTTGGTTGCCTCTGAGACTGCCACATACTCAACTTCCATGGTGGAGTCCGCCACGCATTTCTGCTTGACACTCCTCCATAATATGGCTCCACCTCCTAAAGTAAACACAAACCCTAAGGTAGACTTACTTTTCCCCCTATCCGATTGGAAGTCTGAATCCGTATAACCCATAGGGATTAATTGGTCTGCCTGGTAAACCAGCATATAATTCCTAGTCTTTCTCAGGTACTTCAGTATATGTTTTTACCACAGTCCAATGTCCCTATCCAGGGTTACTCTGATATCTGCTAACCATGCCCATGGCAAAGCAGATATCCGGTCTCGCACACAACATAGCATACATGAGGCTTCCTACAACCGATGCATAAGGATCCGCCTTCATCTCCTCTATCTCCTTTGATGTTTTCGGACACATCTCCTTAGATAGAGGAACTCCATGCCTAAAAGGTAGAAAACCTTTCTTGGAGTTTTCCATGCTAAATCGAGCCAGGACAGTGTCTATGTATGAAGCTTAGGATAAGCACAACATGCTTTTCTGGTGATCCCTTATAACCTTGATCCCAAGGATGTGCCCTGCTTCTCCTAAGTCCTTCATATCGAACTGTTTGGACAACTATACCCTTACGTCTGATAACACTTTGACATTGTTGCCAATGAGCAAAATGTCATCTACGTATAGTACAAGAAGCACCACTATGTTTCCGTCATATCTCTTATATACACATGATTCATCCGGACTTTGAATAAATCCATATGACTGGATTACCTTATCAAAGCGGATCTTCCAAGATCTCGAAGCTTGCTTCAATCCATAAATAGACCGATTAAGCTTACACACTGATGCTCTTTGCCCTTCCCAATGAATCCCTCTGGTTGCTTCATGTAGATGGTCTTCTCAAGACATCCGTTAAGGAAAGCTGTCTTGACGTCCATCTGTCATACCTCATAGTCCATATGAGTGGCAATAGATAAGAGAATCCGGATGACTTAAGCATGGCTTCGGGCGAAAAGTTCTCCTCATAATCGATACCCTCTTTCTGAGTATACCCTTTCGCAACAAGTCTAGCTTTGAATGTCTCAACCTTCTCATCTGATCCTCTCTTTCTCTTGTAGATCTACTTGCATCCAATGGCTTTTACACCATTGGGTGGTTATACTTGTTGGGGCAATCAGCCCTGAGATGATCTGAAGGATCATGATATTTTGATGTGTGAGCAATATGGTCAAGTTAGGGTTCGTGTTATTCTCACATGTGTACATGAGTGTGCAGGTGTACAGGTACGCATGGACTTGGGTGACGTCTTCAGGTGAAGGATGGCATGGAGGTAAGCTAGAGGCTTACGTGCGCATCTGAGGGACCATTGATAGCAGAGATGATGAGCCGAGGGATGCATACTTTGAGGCGTACGTGAAGGGTGGCATGGAGGCAAGCTGGAGGCTTGTGTGCGCATCCGAGGGACGAGGGCCAAAGATGGAGGGGCGTGAAGGCAACAGTCAAGACTGCTGGTGAAGAGTCAACTAGGTTGAGAGTGGCTGAGTATGAGTGCATGTACTCAGGGGTTAAGCCGGGAGGGTTTGAGTGCGGAGACTCTTGTACTCGGAAAGAAACCCTAGGCTTAGGTCTCGGACCAGTCGACTGCCTTCGGGGCAGTCGACTGGTGCCAACTGGAACAGCTGGCCAGAATTTGAACGTTATGTTGTAACGGTCGAATCTAAGTGGGACCAGTTGACTGCCATTCGGGCAGTCGACTGGTAGCGGCTGTTTCAGATTCGAGCCCTATTTAAAGAGGCTCGTGTTCTCCTATTGTTTCTTGACGAAACTCACTTGGTTAAGGTGAGTTAGTAGTCTTTTATTCTCAGAGTGTGTTCAAGGTGTTGGTGTGAGGTTTCTCCACCCACAAGGAGCGACACGAGATAGCCGGAGGTTATCCGGGGAGTGATCCACCGAAGGATTCTTGGATTAGTCACCCGACCGGGGTGGATACCAAGTAAATCAGGTTGTTAGTATTGGTTATTTCTTATTTACTTTGCATATTATTGTTTCCGCTGCGCTAACAACACCGTAGAGATCAAAGATCGGAAAAAGTGCTATTCACCCCCCCCCCTCTAGCACGCCACATCGATCCTTCAGTTGGTATCAGAGCAAGTACCGCTCTTGATTGGACTAACCGCCGAGGGAGCACTTGCTAGAGGAAAAAGGGGCCATAGAAGACAAACTTGGTGACGACATCAACTCACCACCATCGTACGAGTATGAAAATTTTGAGTATTGGAGAGATAGAATGAAGATATGGCTCGGGATGGATTGGGGGTGTAGAATGATCATTGAAGACCCATTTGAAATCCCCAAGGACAAGCATGGCAAAAAGCTTCAGCCTAGATATTGGACAAGTAAACAACAAGAACAAGCTAAGGCCAATAAGAAGGTAACAAGCATCTTGATTAATATATTGCCTAATCATATTTTAAGTGGTGTAGGGAAATATTCAAATGCATGCGAATTGTGGAATAAGTTGGAAGAACTTCACAAGAACCCCTCACAAGCTAAAGTAGTCGAAGCATCTAAAGAAGTAAGTTCAATGGTCCAAGAGGACCAAAATGAGAAATTGCCCACGTCATCAAGTGAGGAACCACTCACCTCATCAAGAGAAGAAGAGGAAGAATTAGTATCAAGGGTTGAGGGGGAGGAGAGACCCTCATCCTCACAAGAGCAAGAAACGACTTCCACCTCCATCAAAGCTAAGTCAAAAGAGCATATTGTATGCTTTGGTTGCAACAAAAAGGGGCACTACAAAGACAAGTGCCCACTAGGCAAAAAGGAGGTAATCTCTAAGCTGAAGTCAATTCCAATTAAATCTAATATGGGTTGTAGGGATAAGGAAGTTCAAAACAAAAGGAAGAGAATTCGGTGTTTCACATGCGGGGAGCTCGGCCATTATCATACAAAATGTCCAAAAAGTAACGAGCTCATGAAGATGGAGCACTTTAGGAAATGGGAAAAAGGAGAAAGAAAAAGGAGCACTCATCAAGGGGGAGTGCCAAGGGTAAGGAAGGTATCCTCTAACTCTACTTATGCTTCAAATTTTACCATGAATGCTCACAATACTTGCTTAAATGACAGAATTAACAGTAATTGCTTGCCCATGAATGTGTTTGGTTTTAAATATCATGATAGGAATAGAAATAATTTTGTGTGCCAAAACACCAAAAATTTTATAGTTCATGATGAGTCTAGAAACCCTAGAAATAAGGACCAAGGCATAAGCTCTAAGAAAGGGAGAAATGTGTCTGGAAAAATAGGTAGACCTAGAAATGATCAAGCTAGATATAGTGATCCTAAGGTTAGGATGTTAGAAAAGGAAAATCAAGCCTTAAGAGCAAAGCTTGATCAATTAGAAAGGAACTTAGAAAAAGTCATTAAGGGATCCAAGGGATTAAATGTGATACACAAGGATCAACAACCTAGGAATGGTAGGTTAGAATTAGTATACCAACCTAGGAGGGCAAAGGTTGACAAAATGTCATATTCTAGGATGCCATTTGTCTATGATAGAGAAAAGACTAACAATGGTAAGGAAAATCCATTTAAAGAGAAAAAGGAAGAATTAACCAGGGGCAATGTTTGGAAAATAAAGAGAGGAGTAGTGGAAGAGTTAAGTAAGGAGGAAATTAGGACTAGGAGTTCAAAGGAGAGATCTGGAAGCCAAAATGGGGTCCATGGTCAATGGATCTCAGGTGGGTTGCTTCTAGGAGATTAAAAAGGGGGTTAGGGTGTGCCAAGAGGTTTAAAAGGCTAAGGTTAGTCCTAATCCTAGAGAATTGGCACACTAAAGGAAAGATTATAGAGAAAAAGGTGAAATTGGAGTTTTAGTTAGAGCAAATCAGTTTTAAAGACTAACTACCATACAACCTGATGCCATGCACGAATCATGAATAAGTATGGGAAGAAGCATCAAGGTAAGGTCAAAATTAGAACTTTTGGGAAAGACATCATGATACATTTTAGAGAAACCTTTGAAGTTTGTATCAATCTTGGGTTTCGGAATATTTTTTGATTAGAATTATATTTTTCCAAGTAAATATAGGATCCACAAATGTCCTCGCAAGATTTCAGAATTTTTGGGAATTTGTGGAATTAGTTAGGGATTTCTGAAATTCGGGCTGAAATTCTGGAATTCAGATTATCAGAAGCCAGTCGACTGGCTGGAAGCCAGTTGACTGGCAAAGTTCATAGAATGTAATTACGATGTTGCCCAGTCAACTGCCCCAGGGGCAGTCGACTGGGTCACGGGCTCTATAAAAGAAGAAGCGCGCCGTGGAGAGCCAAACCTAGGATTTTGGTTGATCTCTCCCGGCGACTTTCACCTCCCTTCAACTCCCCTTGTGTCCTAAGCTCCTCCAAAGCTCTAAAACTCTTCTCTAAGGCCTCCTCTAACTCTGATCTACCTCAAGGGTTAGTAGAAAACCCTTTCTCAAGTCAACCTAGGCGATTTTAAAATCTCACAATGCAAAGGGTAAAGAGGTATGATGAGTAAGGTTCATTTGTCCATTTAAGTCTCATATTGACACTAATATGATGATTTTTTGTGTGCTTTCCTTGATTTTTTCACTCTTGGTGGTCTATCTTGGTATGCATGCATGGGTTTGGTGTATTAGGGCTGTGTCTAAGCGATCTAGGGGTGAGGGTTCATCCCGACCAAGTACACAAGGCCCAGAAGAGTCTAGGTTTAGAAGTTTAGAATGCAAAAAGCGATTCGAGGAGAACGAATTTGTTCAACTACCCTGTCGATATCTCAATAAAGGATACTTTGAGGAGAAGGCGCCTCACATTATTGAGATGATTACTCATTTCGGCATAGAACAACTTGTCTATTGCCAACATGATGTTAATCTTGATCTGTGCAAGGAGTTCTTTGCAAATTTGACTTGTCTTGACCTAGATAATAAAGTTTATGAGTCAAGGGTAGCGGGTGTAACCATCCCTTTCACACCAATGGTTTTAGCCAGCTTTCTAGAATGTCGGGCCTCAAACAATCCCAATGCCTACTTTCCAAATGTTGTTGAACCACTTGAATTCCCAGGTGTAACTATTGATCAGCTTCATGTCCACTATTTCAGGAGGCATCGACATGAATCTGAGCGTACTTTCGATGCAAAACCAATGAGTCCATCCAGCCATGTTCTGTACAAGATTGTGGTAGAATGTTTGCTACCCATTGTCACTAAGGGGAGGGCAAGGATCCGGTTGCCTCACTTGGTGATGATGTATGCTCTTGAGCGGCGGCTCGATATAGATGTTTCATTGCATGTGTTTGCCTCCATCTGTCACCTGTCCCAGAGTGTGAATGGGAAGATTTATATGCCTTTTTGTCACATGTTAACTGAATTCTTCCAACTGCGTTTTGGCATTAGGGTCACTAGTGGTCAGGTCAGACACCTGTCCAAAGACTATGATCAGATTGGCACCCGCCAATTGTCTTTGGCAGGCATTGAGTCTAGACAGGGGGTATTTGTATGGAGGGAGCATCAGGAGGCAGTTGATGCAGGTGAGGAGCCCGCTGAGCCTATCACACGAGCAGAGTTTACCCGACTTCAGGAGGATGTTCATACTATTCAGGAGGGTGTCCAGAGTCTTCAGCGGGACCAGGCAGCTACTCAGAGGGAGGTACATGGTCTGACAGAGTTTTGCAGGGGTTTATGACCAGGCAGGATACCATGTACGAGATGCTGCAGCGATGAGATTTATCATATCAGGGTCCTCCTGCTCCTCCACCTCGTCCTCCAGATGGTGATGACCACATGTATTTCTGATCAGCTGATGCAGTTGTAGGTTATAGTGTTGAGAGTGTTTTGGCTTGATATTTTATATACCTCTCAAACGCTTTATTTTCTGATGTACTAATTTGGATGACTTCCGGCCTGTTGGCCCATGACACTGGCGTGATGTTTGGTTGCTGACTGACTTTATGTATTATGCACCTTTTATGCTATCATATTCAGAGTGTGTCCTATTTTCATAGTTTTTTTTTGAACTAATCTTTTGCCAAATCATGTTGGTTTCTTTTGTAATCGTTATCTATATATTCATGATATGTTTGCAATTTTCAAATAATTGCTATTTAGTATGGTTTGGTTGAAAATCAAGAAAATGTCATGATTAGAAAAGATGATCATTAAAACATAAAGAGTTTTGTAAAAATCAATACATTTATTTGAAAAAGGGGGAGTTGGGAATCATTTTGAATACCAACTAGAGGTGCTAGAGAATGACAAGTATCGGATCCCATCACTCGAACTCTAGATTGATACAAAGTTGGCCTTAATTGGAAATTTTTGAGTTTGTACCAAAAGTCAAGCACGGTTGATGTTTTTTTTTATGAACCAAAATTTTTCTAGGGTAGGGAATACCTTAACAACCATGCTTGCAAAGTTTCACATTTTTCCAGATTTTTTGAAATTTTTTATTCATTTCTGAATTTCGACTGAAATTCTGAAATCTGTCGTATCAGTCGACTGCCCTGGGGCAGTCGACTGGTAGTGTGGACAGAATGGGTTTCTGTGATTTCTGAAGGGATTTTTAGAAATCTGGTCCAGTTCTATTTGGCACCTAGAGTAGGGTTGCTTAGGGCAATTTTTTTGATTGTGTCAAAGGGGGAGAACTAGAATGTTAAGTTAGGTTTGGGTTGAAACATAACTTAGGCTTGATTGTGATTTTAAGAGTTAAGTTTGGGAAGACTTAACTTGAGATAAGCAATAAGGGTTGAAATTTGGGAGAAAGCATAGGTTGAGGGGGAGGTTGCCTCTTGTGTGTTATGCTTGAATTTCAATTGCTTGTGCTGTCATTGTTGCTATATGTTTACCTAACTTAACGTATTGCCACACATCAAAAAGGGGGAGATTGTTGGGGAAATCGGCCCTGAGATGATCTGAAGGATCATGATATTTTGATGTGTGAGCAATATGGTCAAGTTAGGGTTCGTGTTATTCTCACATGTGTACATGAGTGTGCAGGTGTACAGGTACGCATGGACTTGGGTGACGTCTTCAGGTGAAGGATGGCATGTAGGTAAGCTGGAGGCTTACGTGCGCATCTGAGGGACCATTGATAGCAGAGATGATGAGCCGAGGGACGCAGACTTTGAGGCGTACGTGAAGGGTGGCATGGAGGCAAGCTGGAGGCTTGTGTGCGCATCCGAGGGACGAGGGCCAAAGATGGAGGGGCGTGAAGGCAACAGTCAAGACTGCTGGTGAAGAGTCAACTAGGTTGAGAGTGGCTGAGTATGAGTGCATGTACTCAGGGGTTAAGCCGAGAGGGTTTGAGTGCGGAGACTCTTGTACTCGGAAAGAAACCCTAGGCTTAGGTCTCGGACCAGTCGACTGCCTTCGGGGCAGTCGACTGGTGCCAACTGGAACAGCTGGCCAGAATTTGAACATTATATTGTAACGGTCGAATCTGAGTGGGACCAGTTGACTGCCATTCGGGCAGTCGACTGGTAGCGGCTGTTTCAGATTCGAGCCCTATTTAAAGAGGCTCATTTTCTCCTATTGTTTCTTGACGAAACTCACTTGGTTAAGGTGAGTTAGTAGTCTTTTATTCTCAGAGTGTGTTCAAGGTGTTGGTGTGAGGTTTCTCCACCCACAAGGAGCGACACGAGATAGCCGGAGGTTATCCGGGGAGTGATCCACCGAAGGATTCTTGGATTAGTCACCCGACCGGGGTGGATACCAAGTAAATCAGGTTGTTAGTATTGGTTATTTCTTATTTACTTTGCATATTATTGTTTCTGCTGCGCTAACAACACCGTAGAGATCAAAGATCGGAAAAAGTGCTATTCACCCCCCCTCTAGCACGCCACATCGATCCTTGAATACTATCTCCCAGACGTGATTAGAATTCATAGATTCTATCTCAGAATTCATTGCCCTTTGTTAAGAATCCGCATCCTTATCTTGGAGTGCCTCGTTATAGGTCTAGGGATCCGGTTCATGTTCATCAGGGACCAAGTCCAAAGACTCTCCCAAGAACATGAATCTTTCAGGTTGTCTAACAACCCTCCCACTACGACGAGGTACCACCTGTGTATCTTCTATGACACGCAGTGCAATGAGTTGTGGTATATCCTCTTGTACAGTTGGTACTAAGGTCGGAACGCCCCCTCTTAATTCTTCAAGAACAAGTCTACTCATGGGCATGTGGTTCATCACATAATCTTCTTCTATGAATCTGGCATTTGTGCAAATGATTACCTTCTGATCCTTAGTACTATAGAACAAACCACCTTTCGTCCCTCTTGGATAGCCTACGAACAGACGCACTTCTGTACGAGCTTCCTACTTATCAGTATCTCCCTTCAGCACATGTGTTGGACTACCCCAAATTCGAATATGTCCTATACTAGGCTTTCACCCAGTCCACAATTCTGTGGGAGTAAAAGAGACTGACTTAGATGATACCAAGTTCAGTATGTATGCTGTCGTTTCCAGAGCATATCCCCATAATGAATCCGGCAACTCAAAGTAGCTCATCATTGACCTAACCATCTCCATAAGAGTCCTATTCCTTCTTTCTGCTACACCATTCTGTTGGGATGTACCGGGTGCAAACAATTGGGATTGAATCCCAGCCTCTGATAAGTAAGTCCTAAACTCTCCTTAGAGGTATTCACCACCACGATCTGATCGTAGTGTCTTGATACTTTTACCTCGATGTTTCTCCACATCAGCCTTGAATTCTTTGAACTTATCAAAGCATTCAGACTTGCAGCGCATCAGGTAAATGTACTTATACCTTGAATAATCATTTATAAAAGAAACGAAGTATTCAAAGCCACCTCTAGCCTGGATAGACATAGGACCACACAAATCAGAATGAACCAGTTCTAACACATCTTTGTCCCTATACCCCTTAGCCTTGAAAGGCCTCTTGGTCAACTTACCTTCCAAGAAAGATTCACAGGTTGGAAAGTCTTCCACCACCAATGAACCCAAGGGCCTATGGGCTATCAACCTCTGAATCTTACTAAGGATAATATGACCAAGCCTTAGATGCCAAAGAAATATTTGGTTCATCTTAGAAGGTTCCTTTCTCTTATTTTGGTTAGATGATGAACTATTGGCCTCTATTTGCATTGTAGGAGTTTTTGATTCTAGAGTATACAAATTGCTAACCATAGTACCCGAACAGATAATCTCTCTATTTCTTTTTATAACAACTTTGTCATTAAAAGTAATAGAATATCCATCCTTTATTAATCTAGAAACTGAAACAAGGTTCTTTCTAAAAGAGAGTACATATAAGCAATTTCTCAAAATCAAAAGTTTATTCATATCAAACGATAAATAAATGTTTCCCACTGCAATAGCCTCCACCTCTATAGCATTGCCCATGTAGACGATGATTTCCCCATTAGCTAGCCGTCGGGTTTTCTAGAACCCCTGCAAAGAGTTGCAGACATGATCAGTGGCACCCGTATCTACACACCAGGTTCCGGTAGATAACACCGCTAAACATGTTTCAACGACTAAACATGAAGAAATACCTTTGTCTTAACAACGGGGACAGTTCGCCTTCCAATGTCTAGTTTGCTTGCACGTGAAGCACTTGCCTCTCAGCTTCTTCACGCCAGTCCGAGGTCCTTGCGATCCTGCTGCCTTCTTGGACCCACCTTGTTTCTTCTTCTTCTTGCCTTTCGGCACAGAAGTAGAAACCTTTTGAGTAACCAAGGCCTGAGAACTTTGACGAAAAAGTCCGTTTGCCGCCTGGAGTTCTGCCAGTAGTTCCCCTAACGTATATGTACGTTTTTTCATATTGTAGTTGAGCTGAAACTGCTCAAAACTCCTTGGTAGAGACTGGAGAATGATATCGACCTGGGTTTCCCCGTCGATCTTTGCTCTAAGGACCTCAATCTCATTGAGGTGGACCATCATCTTAAGGACATGATCCCTTACGGGTGTCCCTTCGACCATGGTAGTCGTCATCAAGTTCTTTATCGCAACCTGCCTAGCAGCCCGATTTTAGTGCCCGAAGAGTTCCTTAAGGTTTAGCATCATATCATAAGCAGTGGGCATGACCTGATGTTGATGTTGCAATACATTTGACATAGATGTCAAAATGTAGCATCGCGCCATCTCATCTACCTTGGCCCACTTCTTATAATGCTCTCTCTCCTCTTCACCAAAATTCTCGCCAGGTTTTTCAGGACATACCTCAAAGGGTGCATATTTGTACTCTTCAGTAGTTAGGACAATGACCAGGTTTCTTTTCCAATCTATATAATTGGGGCCAGTAAGTTTGTTTTCCTTAAGTATTGTTGCTAGTGGGTTAAAGACCATTTTGAAAATTACCTGAGAATCACAACAATCACAACTTTAGATTTCGAAAATAAATTGATTCCTCAAATAATAAATTTTAAAATCAACCAACACCTTAAAACACCGAGAATTTCGCATGCTGCGATGGTGTGGACGTATACGAATTTCTACATTTGTAAGAGGAGGTTTTACCTATTAATTTTATTATCTTGTCAACCTAACTTTTTGACAAATAAAATTAATAGTTGGTTCACTTCTGCCCTACAAATAATAGCAGTGACTCCGATGGGGAGGATAATATTATTTGCATCTAAGTGTTTACCATTACACGATACTAAGAAAATTAACTCGGATTATGTGTCATCCGATGGGGAAAATCACATGCTCCTTAACAATTTTCTATAATCATGTCTGACCCAATGATCCACAGAACAAGCCCATCCGATGGGGAGGAAGGCACTCAAAGTCGACGCGCAGACTTGTTCGCATCACTTGTCAAATTAGTAATGGAGGCCACGGGACCCTTAAGGTCGCTCTTCCACTTAGTTATTTATAATGAGGAATTTTCATGCACACACACGACAAGCACATAACCAAAACAATAAACAAGAAAATCCTAGATTTTTCCAACTATCATTGCTTTGGTCTCCAATGTACCTCCAATCGTGTCACCACCTCGTCTGCTCCTCCCTACACCATGCACAAGCCATCATTGAAGGGATCTCTGAGCCGAGATGACTAGCTATTTATTTACATCCATCGATCTTATACTCCACAAAGGAGTGTACATAAAATCTAGATCAAAAGTAAATAAAAGCTCGACTAAATATGTGTCATATTTAATTACAAAAATTAAATACCTATCTAGCCTCGTCAACCCCGAGGATTCAATTAATTATAACCATGCACAATCAATCACAAACACAAATTATTTAAGCCATAATAGTTGGAATCTCGTGCCTGCAACAAAGAGTTAGCCTACGCACATCCTACTATTATCCGACAAAAATAAAATATATGATAATATGCAAAAAGTAACCGAATCCTAAACACACAAAACTGGAAACCTCAGCTCTGATACCAGTTGTTGGGTATGACTTGGCGGGATCCCTAAGCGAATACCTGGTCGTCCTTGAGAGACCTCTCCATGTCCATAGATTAAAAATTAATCCGAATGGAGACCTATCTCCCAAACGACCGTCTTGTCATCGTATCAATTGATTCGAGTTACAACTTAGCCAAACTCAAAGATTGAGCCTTATAACTCGTCTAACCAATCGACCGCGGAAAAGACGACGAGTGGATCACCGATTTTTATGTTTATTATCAGGATCCAAATAATTAATTATCAATATTAATTATCGAATAATTAATCACATGACAACTAATTAAACACCACATAAAATGATAGAATTAACAAAGGAGCCAAGAGAGAAATATACCTCTCGTTACCTTACGATCTTCTATCGTATGACCCTCCCCTCTTGGACGTCGTGTGGGCGGCGATCTACCAAGAACTGTGGTCACCAAGTCGATCCCTTCTCCTTGCGCCAACCAAGCCCTAACCAAATTAGGGTTGCCGCCAACCACTCCAAGGAAAAAGAAAATCCAAACACAAACCCTACTACTCCTTTCCTCCACCGCCGATGCTCGAGTCCACAGCAACATGTCTGAGCAACTTTGCTCCAAGTTGCGTGAGCAACTTTGCTTGGAGAAGAAAGTTGTCATGAGCAACATTGCCTGGAGACTCCAAGTTGCCGTGAGCAACTTTGCTTGGAGAAGAAAACTCTCCAAGATGCCATGAGCAACATTGCATGGAGAAGAAGAAAGTTCTCCAAGTTGCCGTGAGCAACTTTGCTTGGAGAAGAAGAAAATTCTCCAAGTTGCTGTGAGCAACTTTGCTTGGAGAAGAAGAAAGTTCTCCAAGTTGTCGTGAGCAACTTTGCTTGGAGAAGAAGAAAATTCTCCAAGTTGTCGTGAGCAAATTTTCTTGGAGAAGAAAGTTGGTTGGCCTTCTCTACACAGAAGTCGGCGCCGCACACCGTGAGGGAGAGAGAGAGGAGAAGAGGAGAGGAGAAACTTAAGGTTTTCTTGTGTTCAAAATTGAATCCATGGTTTCATGCCACTATGGGGTATTTATAGGGCTACGGTAGGGACCATAAGGGGGAGTTGGGTCTTGGCCTGCTAATGGATCCAAACCCGATCCATTAATGAAGATCCATTCCACTAAAGGATCTCCATTGAACTACCTCACCAACCCCCAAATTTACATATGGGCTCCACCTATTATGAGTACATCCATCTCCCCATGTTTAAGATATCGAATGTCCGTCGATTAATTTAAATTACTGACAATTTTAATTAATCAACCTCTAACTCCTTGACTAGTATCACTCATCCTTATCATCATGTTGGACTAAGTCCACCTGCAGGATTTAACATGATGAACCTTATGAGCTCATCAAGGGGGCATAATCATCCTGACTCACCAAGACATGAATTCCGTCTATAATCAATGACACACTATGTAAATAATATTATTTCGCAACTTACCGGGCCTATCGATTTAGCAGAATAAATCTCGCCCATTGGTAAATCAAAGAAATAACTACTAAGTACATGTGCCCGTTATTATATCCGGATTTAGAGCATGTACTCCATAATAAACCGAGGTATGATCCAATTATAAAGTCAGTATAAATTGGATCACCTCTATGTTGGTTCTGCTCAATACACACAAAGTACACTAATGTAATTCTATTGTCAAGATAAACCACACCTAATTACACTACAACCATCCCGATGATTTGTCCAACTCTATCTTGGTTGTGAGCCTCTACTTATACTCTGCAAGGGACTGATAACATGATCTTCTGTGTGTCACCACACACCATGTTATCTACAATGCAAAGTATCAGACACTTATACACATACTAATATAAACATGCAACAGTGTTGTTATGATTCTCTTTCAAAATGTAGATGTTCATAGAAAAAGACAAGTCTTTTAGTATACATCCTAACATTTAGGAAATTTAGGAGTGTATGATCTTCCCCTTTGGAAGGGACATAATCCAAGATAATTGACTTAGTATCGTATAATGGTGTACACTTAGATGCAATTAATAGTATCATTCCATCGGAGTCACTGCTATTATTTGTATGACCGAAGATAAACCAACTATTAATTTTGTTTGTCAAAAAGTAAGGTTGACAAGATAATAAAATTAATGGGTAAAACCTCCTCTTACAAATGTTTCAATTAGTATATGTTCACACTATCGTGGCATACAAAATTCACGATGTTTTGAGGTATTTGTGATTTTAAAATTTTATTGTTTGAGGAATCAATATTATTTTAAAAACTAATATTTTGACCATTGTGATTCTCAGGATTTTTCAAAATGGCTTTCGATCCCCTTGTTGTGATTTTAAAAGAAAACAAACTTACTGGTCCCAATTATATTGATTGGAAAAGGAACTTGGATATTATCTTGACTACTGAGGAGTACAAATTTATACTCTTTAAGATCTGTCCCGCTAAGCCTAGTGATGATTCTAGTGAAGAGGAGAAAGAGAGTTATAGGAAGTGGATAAAGGCAGATGAGATGGCACGGTGTTACATTTTGGCATCCATGTCAAATGTACTACAACATTAGCATTAGGCCTTCACTACTACCTATGACATGATGCTCAATCTCAAGGAACTCTTCGGACACCAGAATTGGGTTGCTAGGCAAGATACTATGAGGAACTTAATGACGACCACCATGGCTGAGGAAACCCCTGTCAGGGATCTTGTTCTCATGATGATGTCTCATTTGAATGAGATGGAAGTCCTTGGAGCTGAAATTGATGGGGAAACCCAGGTCGATATCATTCTCCAGATGCTACCCAAGAGTTTTGAGCACTTTCACTTGAATTACAACATGAACAAAAGGATCTATTCGTTGGCAGAACTTCTGACAGAATTCCAGGCAGTAGAAGGGCTAAGTGCTCAAGCTTACTTTGTTGGAAATGTTTCTACTTCAAGCTGAAAGGCAAGAAGAAGAAGAAACAAGGTGGTTAGGCAAAGAAAGCGGCTGGATCTCAAGGACCTCATGCTTAAGTGAAGAAGCCGAAAATCAAGTGCTTCACATGCAAGCAGACTAGACATTGGAAGGTGGACTATCCCCGCTGAAAGGAGAATAATAAAGGTATCTACCAGTACCTGGTGTGTAGATACGGGAGCCACTGATCATGTTTACAATTTGTTGCAGGGATTCCAGGTAACCTGACGACTACATGAGGGCGAGATTACTGTCTACATGGGCAATGCTACAGAGGTGGCGGCTATTGCAGTGGGAGATGTTCATTTATCTTTTGCTATGAATAAATATTTGGTTTTGAGAAATTGTCTTTACATACCTTGTTTTAGAAAGAATTTAATTTCAGTTTCTAAATTAGTTATGGATGGATAGTCTATTTCTTTTAATGATAGAGTTATTATCAAAAGGAATAGGGAGATTATTTGTTCTGGTGCGTTGGTTGGCAATTTGTATACTCTTAATCCAATAACTCCCACGATGCAATTAGAAATTAATAACACATCTTCTAATTCTAATAAGAGAAAAGAACCTTCGAAAATGAACCAACCATATCTTTGGCATCTAAGGTTGGTTCATATTAGCTTAAGTAGAATTCAAAGGTTGATAGCCGATAGACCATTGGGTTCATTGGTGGTGGAAGATTTCCTAACCTGTGCATCTTGCTTGGAAGGTAAAATAACCAAGAGACCTTTTAAGGCCAAGGGGTATAGAGCCAAAGATATGTTGGAGTTGGTTCATTCTGATTTGTGTGGTCCTATGTCAATCCAGGCAAGAGGTCGCTTTGAATATTTCATCTCATTTATGTTGGGACAGGTAGGAGAGCTGGAGGGGGGGTGATTAGCTCCGATATTTGCTCGTTGTAGATTTGTTGCGGCGGAAGACTTGAGTAACGCTAATACCTCGATTTTACTTGGTATCCACCTCCTTAAGGTGATTAATCCAAGGATCCGCTCTCCTCACTCTCTCATACACTATGAAAGATCTCATTCTTGAGGTGGAGAAACCTTTTACAAACTTACAAGAAGATACAATAAGAAACTCAAGCAAATACAAAAGAAATCTTACAAGATTTACACAACTTAGCTCTCTTTGCTTTTCTTGTTATCTTCAACACCACAAGAACTTTTGGATTCAACAACACCCAATAGACAATGGTGTTTTGAAAAGCCGATGTCTTTTTTCATTTAACAATGGTTTTTTCAAAAACCGTTGATGTTGAAATAATTTTTACGGAAAAAGACAACGATTTTTAAAAAACTGATGTCTATTTGCTTGGTTACGACAACTGGTTTTAATTAACCGTTGTCTATCTGTGTTGCTTACGTGGTAATACACAACAGCGAGCGAGCGCGAAAACGATAACGCCCGCCGTTTAATGAGTAATGAGAACCTCCCCTTAGTTCATTCTCTTCATTCACCGCAGCGAGTGACCACGCCGAACCCTAACACACCTCAAACTTCCTTACCATCTTTTCCTTCTTCTTGTTCTTCTTCTTCTTATTCCTCTTCGCCGCACACAAACAAGACACCTCAAACTTCTCCTCGCGTGAACTAGCCGCCACCACGCCCCTTCTTCTTCCTCCTCTTGTGCCGAGTTGACGAATTGGAGAGATATCAAGATAATGTTTGCTCTTGTTGGGTTTTGTACAGTAGGTTTGAGTCTAACATTTCAAGCATCTTCAGGTTTTGGACAGTAGGTTTGAGTCGAACATTTTAGCATTTTGGGCGTCATTCTCTCTTGCGAGTGTTTGTTGGAGAACGATCGACGGTACCTGGCATCTCTGCCTCTCTTTTACCACTCTTCAAGGTGATGAATCCCTTCTTGAGTTTCAGTTTATTGGTTTCAGTTGGGGCATCCAATTCAGATTTCTAATCTGTCATCTTCTATGTTTCTTGTATAAAGTTTGTTTTAAAATATTAAACACTAGATGCAAATTGATATTTAATGAAGATTGTATAGTTGAAATTAGAAATCCTATTATCAAATACCCTAATCTATTTAAATCCTATTATCAGAAATCTTTCAATGAAACAATCCTATGTTTTTTATTTACTTCTAAAGGTTATTTGTGGGGTTGTGGAGAAAATTCAATTTTTTCTTACTAACTCGTTAATGAGCGTTGATATATGCAAACCCATCAATTAATTTATCTTTCAATTTTTCTCCCTTATTTACTTGTTTTTGCTTCAAGATTGATTGTATATATTGTATGCTATGAATATGTGATGTTTCTAATTGTTCGTTATGTAAAGATCTAGTTATATAATGTACAATTATTTTGAAGGTAGGTGTTGGCTCATTCCTAGCTGATTAGTACTTGTAACAAAAATGGACAAAGAATGGATGTCAAAGGATAGACTATCACGTGAATTTGATATTGGAGTAGAATCTTTCTTACAATTTGCACTGAAGAATGCTAACGATCCTAATGCAATACCTTGCCCATGTGCAAGATGTGGTAATATAAAGAAGAAAAATCATCAAACGATAAGGGCGCATTTGTATTATAATGGTATGGATTTAACATATCATACATGGATATGGCATGGGGAAAGATCGTTAACAGGGAACTTAGTAAATGGTAATGATCGATTAGGGCAAGATGAAGACAAATCTTTTGCTGAGGAGCCTATAGACATGGTATATGATAGTTATGTTGATAATCTAAGCCAGTTCAATAAGCTACTTGAAGATGCTGAGAAATACTTATATCCAGGATGTACAAAATTTACAAAGTTATCTGCAGTTGTGAAATTATTTAACTTGAAGGAAAAATATAGTTGGAGTGATAAAAGTTTCACCGATATACTTAGTTTGTTTGGAGAAATGCTTCCAGATGACAATGAATTGCTTTTATCTATGTATGACGCAAAGAAAATCTTACGTGCATTAGGGATGGATTATGTCAAAATTCATGCTTGTCCTAATGATTGTATCTTGTATCGGAAAGAGTACGATGATTTTGCCAATTGCCCTATTTATGGGACATCAAGGTGGAAGTTGAGCGACAAATCTAAGGTAAAAGAAAGAGTTCCTGCAAAGGACTTGTGGTATTTCCCACCTATTCCAAGATTTCAAAGAATGTTTCGGAATAAGGCAATATCCAAGGAGTTAACATGGCATGCTGATAAAAGAATTCATGATGGAGACTTACTGTTGAGGCAATCTATGGTCCGGAGTGATCAAGTATTTTGATGTTTGGGCAAAGGGTTTAAGTTAGGTATTCCCTTGTATTTAATATGTGTATGTTGAGTGTACAGGTTTACACATATTGACTTGACTGGACGACCTCGGTATGGTGAAGGATGGCATGGAGACAAGCTGGAGGCTTGTGTGCACCCGAGGGACTTTGGAGAGCAGGGACGATGAGCTGAGGGGCGCAGACTTCGAGGCATGAATGAAGGATGGCATGGAGGCAAGCTGGAGGCTTGCGTGCATCCGAGGGACGGGAGCTGAAGATGAAAAGGGTGTGAAGACAATAGTCGAGGTTGCGGATGACGAGTCAGTCAAGTCGTGAGGGTACGAGTGCTGTGTGATTGTACTCGAGAAATCCTAGGGTTTGAGTGCAGAGTGGAATGTACTCAGGAAGGGTAACCTTAGGTGTGTGAGTAGACCAGTCGACTGGCCTGGGGGTAGTCGACTGATGAAACTCACAGAAGGGTTTTAGCTCTAGACCAGTCGACTGCCCTGGGAGCAATCGACTGGTAGGTGGTCGACTGCCTTGGGAGCAGTCGACTAGTAGGTGGCTGGTGAGTTGGCTGAAAATTTAAACGTTGGGGTTGCAACGGTCAATTTTCAGTAGGACCAGTCGACTGCCCCCAGGGCAGTCGACTGGTGGCAAGGGTTTCAGCCCGAGTCCTATTTAAAGAGGACTTCGTGGTGGCTGAGATTCTTGATAAATCTTGTCTTGGTTAAAGGCAAGATAGTAGTCTTTATGCTCAAGTCTTCTAAAGGTGTTGTGGTGAGGTTTCTCCACCCACAAGGAGCGATGAGGGCTAGCCGGAGGTTATCCGGGGATTGATCCACCGACGGATGCTTGGATTAGTCACCCGTCCGGGGTGGATACCAAGTAAATCGGTTTGTTAGCATTGCTTTCTCATTGTTAGTTTTTGTTTTATTGTATATTCTGCTTGCGCAACTAACCGTGTAGGAAGAACGATTCAAAAATTCGCTATTCACCCCCCTCTAACGTACGGAATTGATCCAACAATTGGTATCAGAGCGAAGGACCGCTCTTGATTGGACTAACCATCGAGGGAGCACACGCTAGAGGAGAAAACAATGGAAGACAAGTTGGGTGGAGATATCTACACTCCACCGCCCTACGATCATGAAGACTTCGACTTTTGGAGGGCAAGGATCGAGACATGGTTCGGAATGGAGTGGAAATGTAGAATTGCGCTTGAAGAACCTTTCAAGATTCCAAAGGATAAGCACGGGAAGAAGCTTAGGCCTAGATATTGGAATCAAGAACAACAAGCACAATCAAAAGCCAATGAGAAGATAATTAACATTTTAATAAATAATTTGCCTAATAACATTTTGAGTTGTGTAGGTGAATATAAAGATGCATGTGAATTGTGGAACAAATTGAAAGAATATCATAAAAATCCTACACAAGTTCAAGAGCCCGAAGAAGTAAGGTCAATAGTCCAAGAAAACCTAGAGGAGAAGGAAGTGTCAATCTCTTCAAGTGAGGAGGAGGAATTAAGTGAAAGATCATCAACCTCCTCAAGAGAAGAAGAGGAAGAGGTCTCCACCTCAAGGATTGAGGGGGAGGAGAGACCTTCATCTATACCGGAACAAGAGGAAGCATCCACATCATCCAAGGTTGAAGAAGAAGTCAACCTAGCCTCCACCTCCACCAAAGCTAAATCGAAAGAGCACATCACATGCTTTGGTTGCAACGAAAAGGGGCACTACAAGGACAAGTGCCCAAAAGGTAAAAAGGAGGTACACTCTAAACCTATTTCAATTAAATTAAATTCTAACATGAAGTGTAGGATTGGAGAATCCCAAGAGAAGAAGAGGAGGATTCGATGCTTCACGTGTGGTGAGCTAGGGCACTACCACACCAAGTGTCCAAGGAAGAAAGAGCTCAAGAAAATGGGGCACTTGAGGAGATGGGAGAAGGAAGAAAGGAGGAAGCAAAGATCATAACAAGGAGGGACTACAAGGGTATGGGAGGTAATTCCTAACCCTAGGTTAAAGTGTAATTCAATTTCAAGTTCCACCTTGCATATTAAAAATAGAGTTAATCATTCATCCATGCATGCTAAAATTAACAAAAATTGCTTACTTGTGCACAATTTTGGATTTAGATATAATGATAGGACTAGGGTTAACAAGGTAGATCATAACCCTAGGAAAAGCATGTATCATAATAAACCTAGGACCGTTGTACCTAAGGATCATGACATTAATCCCAAGAAGGGAAGGAATGTGCCTAGAAAGGAGGGTAGGTCTAGGAATGTCCAAAGTGGACATATGGACTCTAGGTTTAGAAGTCTAGAAAAGGAAAATCAAGCCTTGAGGGCAAGGCTTGATACATTGGAGAAACCCCTAGAAAGATTCACGGTTGGATCTAAGAGGTTAGACATGGTGTTGGGTAGCTTAAAACTCAACTATGATAGATCGGGTTTGGGCTACCGGTCTAAGACCTCCAAGGCCAACAAAAAGAAATATGCTGGGAAGGCATATGATCATGGCAAGAAGGAGAAGTCCAAGGATGGCAAGGGGGTGTCATTCAAAAGGAAGGAGAAGGATAACTTAACCAAAGACAAGGTGTCTAAGGTTAAGAGGGTTAGGTTTGTAGGCCACGAATCACCGGAGGCTCACCGATGTGGTCTATTGTGGATTAAGTCACCTAGAGAGGTGGCTAGGGCTAAGAACTCAAGGGGGAGCTCTAGGAGCCTTTGGGGTCCATGGTAATTGGATCTCAAGAGTTTCTCTCCTAGGAAATTAGGTGAAATGTGTCAAAAAGGGTTGGAAGACTTGGATAAGTCATAATCCTTGGTTTTGGCACATTAAAAGGGAATTTAGGGAGAAAAAGATGAAAATAGGACTATATTCTATAAAATTAAGGTTTAATAGGGTTTTACCATATAATTCAGTGCTAGAAATGAATTGTGATCAAGAATGAGAAGATACATTAAGGAGTAGTCACAATTAGGACTTTTGGAACAAGGTTAAATGATACAATTTAGGAAGAATAGAGTTTCGTGCCAATCTTGGGATTTGGAGTACATTTATTTGGAAACATTTTTTTCCCAAGTAAGTATTGGCTTTACAAATCTCCCCACAAAATTTTAGATTTTTTGGAGATTTATACAATTATTTAGGGATTTCTAAAATTGGGCTGAAAAACCTGTAATTCAGGTATCAATCGACTGCCCTGGGGGCAGTCGACTGGTCAGAGCCCAAAATCATTCTGTGAGTTTTCGCAGTCGACTGCCCTGGGGGTAGTCGACTGATCAGTAAGAGTTAAGATGGAAAGGCTTTCGATAATAGGAGATGGTCTTAAAATTAAATCCTTGTTTATATTCCTTGAATAAAGGTTGGTCTCATGGTTTCTTGGTGATTATATGAAATATGTGTTAGTGATATGAGAGAAGTGTCCTAAGGCAATCGCCTTATGATTGTAATAATTTATTCTAATAAATGAATATTCACTATTTGAGTATACATGTTTGTGTATTTGATTAAGATCCTAAACTCATTTACTAAATGTCCGCAATACAATTCACAGCATGAGAGAATTTGTGATGAATTCACAACTAGTGATTAACTCTACATGTGCAATTGTGAAGTATTGAAATTGTCCCTAGTCGATGAATTGATAAATACGGACACTATCAATTCTGTTAAGACTAGCATGGGTTATTCTCTAATCAGCTGATTCTCACTGGCTGGTGACATTGAGATGTCCGGAGATAAACATGAATGCTAGTTAAGGGAACTAGTTCATTGGAGTGACTGGCTGTAAAACTTCATATGGTAGTCTACATATAGGTATGTCAGTGAAGTTTTTACTGCAGCTTAAGTGCGATGTTCCTTTGACTTGCGGTGTTCAAGTCATCTTGGTCATGGAGACTTATACTTTGACATCTTAAGCAAGCGTCTCCAAGGAGGTGTGGACCTAGGATGATTGGGTATAAGCCGAAGTGCCCGAAGATGTTTGAACAGCCTACAAAGGATTCACCACTCTTTGCGAGGAGATGTATACCCGAGGCCTATCATCGGATTGTTACTCGAAGCCTCTGGCTAGAGCATGACATGTTCAGAGTATGAATCTCTTAAATACATGAGAGTAATTAGAATCCATAGGACGAGAAAACCTTACTTGGGCTAGGTGTGACGTAGTCAGCCTAGTGGGGACTGACACACATAGACCATGTCCTGAACCAAGTGGGTATAAGATGGTGAAGGGAATGGGGCACGATTCATTATAGCTGCTGAAGGGTTTCAGAATTGTTTCTGAGGTCAACCGTTGATCTTTCGATTAATTGGGGATCATGATGTACTACTAGGTGCCACTCATGATCGTTCTATAATTGATTAATTATAGACGGCCAACATAAATCGAAAGCCTATTTAGTCACACGCACTACGAGTAATTCGAGGGATTTAAAACAAGTTGAAAATTGGATTTTCCAATCAAGAGAGATTAGGTTTGGTTGAGTCAAACGATAAGTCGAATCTGAATTTTTCAAAGACGCATCGGAAGCGTAAAATGGCTAAGTCTTTTGAAGACTTAATAGATGAATTAAATAAGTTTAATTCATTGGGACATGGCTTGGATGGGTCGGCCAAAGAGGGCCTCCATCCTCTTTGCTTGGCCAACCACAACAAAGGGAGAGAACCAAGTTTTTGGTTCAATTTATAAAATAAACCAAGTGTGGTTTGTTTTATAAAATTATGGATGATATAAATTTTTATATATATAATAAACCAAGATTTGGTTTATTTTTCATGGAAATTAAAATGAACCATGGATTGGTTTATTTTATAAAATCAATCATGGATTGATTTACCATGATAAGGAAATTTATTCCATAAGAGAGAAGAGACTTGATTGATTTTTATCATGAATTAAAATATGATTTTAACCATGATATAAAATCAAACTTGGCATGATTGAATAAGTTATTCCATATTTGAGAGGCTTGATGGTTGAGAGGCCACTATATGAAGGACCCAAGGTAAGGCTTGGGTGATAATCATAGAGATGAAGGCATAGGCTCTCTCCCTCTCTTTCTCTCCTTCTCTTCTCCCCTTCTTGGCGTGCGCCAACCAGCCCCAAGAAGGAGCACCAGCCGGCCATCCTTTTGTGGTTAGTCTTCCGACTTCTCTCTTGGTTTTTCTCGTTGAGGTAATCTGTGGTCTAGAGTGACCAAGTGTTTTGATATTTGGGCAAAGGGTTTAAGTTAGGTTTTCCCATGTATTTAATATGTGTATGTTGAGTGTGCAGGTTGTACATGTTTACATATATTGACTTGACTGGACGGCCTTGGTATGGTGAAGGGTGGCATGGAGACAAGTTGGAGGCGTGTGTGCACCCGAGGGACTTTAGAGAGCAGGGAGAAGAGCTGAGGGGCGCGGACTTTGAGGCATGCGTGAAGGATGGCATGGAGGCAAGATGGAGGCTTGCGTGCATCCGAGGGACGGGAGCCGAAGATGAAGAGGGTTTGAAGGCAATAGTCGAGGCTACGGATGAGGAGTCAGTCGAGTCGTGAGGGTACGAGTGCTGTGTGATTGTACTCGGGAAATCCTAGGGTTTGAGTGCGGAGTGGAATGTACTCGGGAAGGGTAACCTTAGGTGTGTGAGTAGACCAGTCGACTGGCCTGGGGGCAGTCGACTGATGAAACTCACAGAAGGGTTTCAGCTCTGGACCAGTTGACTGCCCTGGGAGTAGTCGACTGGTAGGTGGCTGGTGAGTTGGCTAAAAATTCGAACGTTGGGGTTGCAATGGTCGATTTTCAGTGGGACCAGTCGACTGCCCTGAGGGCAGTCGACTGGTGGCAAGGTTTTAGCCCGAGTCCTATTTAAAGAGGACTTCGTGGTGGCTGAGATTCTTGACGAATCTTGTCTTGGTTAAAGGTAAGATAGTAGTCTTTGTGCTCAAGTCTTCTAAAGTGTTGTGGTAAGGTTTCTCCACCCACAAGGAGCGACGAGGGCTAGCCGGAGGTTATCCGGGGAGTGATCCACCGACAGATTCTTAGATTAGTCACCCGTTCGGGGTGGATACCATGTAAATCGGTTTGTTAGTATTGCTTTCTCATTGTTAGTTTTTGTTTTATTGTATATTCTGCTTGCGCAACTAACCGTGTAGGAAGAACGATTCAAAAATTCGCTATTCACCACCCCTCTACCGTACGGAATCGATCCAACACTTACGTCATCCAGTTGATGCACTTTCTTGGAAATTAGTTGATCGCATGTGGCCAGATTTTTCTTTTGAGCCAAGAAATTTGAGATTGGCTATATCAGCAGATGGGATCAATCCCCACAGTTTGATGAGTTCTGCATATAATTGTTGGCCAATTTTAATGATCACATACAATCTTCCATCATGATTGTGTATGAAGAGAAAATTTGTTATGCTCACTTTATTGATATCTGGTCCTAGACAACCAGGAAATGAGATTGATGTTTACTTAGCACCTCTCATTGACGACTTAAAATGTTTATGGGATAAAGGTGTCGAAGCATATGATGCATATCGAAAATAAAGTTTCTCTCTTAAAGTTATTTTGCTATGGACAATCAATGATTTTCCTGCATATGGGAATATGTCAGGATGTGTTATGAAGGGATATCATGCTTGTCCTATTTGTGCAGAAAAAACTTACTCGACAAGGTTGAAGCATAGTAGGAAAATATCATATACATGTCATAGAAGGTTTCTACCTTTAAGTCATCCATATAGAAGGCAAAAGAATGTATTTAATGGGAAGCAAGAGTTTAACCTTGCACCAAATCCATTGAGTGGCCATGAAGTTTTGGAAAGAGTTGAAAGAATTAATTTTGATTTGGGAAAAATCAACAACAAGCTACAATCAAAGAGGAATGATGGAGAAACATGATGGGAAAAAAATCAATATTCTTTGAACTTGAGTATTGGAAAGACCTACATGTTCGACATGTTCATTAATATCATTTTCAATTATTTTTTTAGTAAATTGCACTGATTATGTGTTTCTGTGTAGTTTCCATTGGAATCTCACTGTTATTGAACCTCATAAGGAGATTGTTTACTTCTTGGATTCCCTAAGTCATCGCATTCGCGATCAGGATTGGAAATATGTTTTAGAAATGTGAGTTCATATATTGTTTTTATTATGCAGTTAATTTAGTCATAAAACAATCATATATCAACTATATTGTATGTATACATGAAGGGTGTTAAAATTGTTTAATTCGAACAAAGGAAGGAAAGGAAGAAAGAATGTACAATGGGAAATAATCAAGGTATGTGTACTTCTATTTCAATCAAATATTTTAATATGTATATTGGTCATTAACCATATGAATTGTCTTTAACGTAGGTTCCTAGGCAGCCAGATGCTAAACAATGTGGTTATTATGTAATGAGATTTATGAGACAAATTACTGAAGAAATTACAACAATTGAGGGGGATGCATTGCGATTGATAGTAATATTATCTTTATTATCTCAAATAATTAGAAGTTATTTTGTTATCATTTTTTTTCAATTAATTATGTTTTGTTCTTTAAGATTATATAATTTATGTGTGTTCGCAGTTCATACAAGTGGAGTACTCTCAACAAGAAATTGATGAAGTGCGCTTTAAGGTAGACGAATGCATACAAGATTAAATTTATGAATAGGTATGTACAAGTTCCTTTTCTTATTATTATTTTTCTACTATTTCCAACAAATTTGGGCCAAATATTTTATTTTGTGCATGACTATTACTTGGAGTTGTATTCTCATTTAATCTAATTTGTTTAATATTCTATTGCTGTGTTTATGTGTAGATAACCCTTTTCTGAGTTTTGATATCATTTATAAGCTTAAATTTTGTTTTATATTTAATCAGTTGATCTCTTAATCGATACTTAAGTTGATTTGGTGAATATTTATACCAACAGTTTAAATTTCTAGGAAGAGCCTAATCCATAAGCTGATAGCTAACATGATTGCTGTGAGCAAAAATGATTGTGACAACTTATCTCAATGTTTGTCGATAAGTATGAATCAATTCAGATGTAAGTGTTTTACCAAAGGACAACACTTGCTGTAAGTGTTTTATCTCAATGCTTATCAATTCAGCTTATCTCACTTGCTGAATCAATTCAGCTTATCTCATTTGCTGTAAGTGTTTTATCTCAATGCATATCTGAATGCTGTCGATAAGGTATCACTTGCTGTAAGTGTAGGACCGGTGCCGTCGATAGAGGGGGGGTGAATATCGATCGCGAAAACCTTCGTAAAACTTTCGTTCGTTCTGGACTTAGAATATTAGTAGCGCAGCGGAAAATAATTTAGAACAAAAAAAACAAAGCAAGACAGTGACACAGCGGATTTTTACTTGGTTCCCGACCCCCCAGGGTCAGTACATCCAAGGCCTATGCACGGGAACGCCCGTCCACTATTGGTCTCCTTCCCGGACTTTCCGGAGGCGGAGAAACCTGACTTACAGTGCAAGTTTACAATCAAAAGATATGGAAAACTAATTGCAGTGTAATTAAAGCAAACCGAATAGAACAAGTTTGAAGCTTGGCCGATCTGGACCTCCGAAGTGCCGCGCACTTCCTCCTAGAGCCTCCCGGTCATAGAGCCTCGTTTCTAGCACATTGCTGTCGGTCAGAATGCTTGGAATGGTTCTTGGATGTCGTTTTTCAAGCAGAGGGGTCGAAGCCCCTTATATAGCACTCCTGGGGGCGCCCTGGACGCTGGGGGCGCCCCGAAATACCCGGTCAAACCTTATCCTTGCGCCTACCTCACCGCAGGTGATAAAATCTTTGACCAGGGCACCCCGGACCTTCCGGGCACCCTCCTGAGCGCTTATCTGCATTTCAAACCTGAAACAGCAAATATAGGTTTCAACCCGGGCGCCCCGGACCTTCCGGGCGCCCCCCTTGACACCTGTTCTGCTTACTTTACGAAAACTGTATTTTCTTCTTTGCTCCGGGCGCCCCCAATCATGGATTAAACCCAAGACTGGGTTTTAAGCCTTGCTCCAGGCGCCCCCAACACTCCAGGCGCCCCCAACAGCCTTTTTCAGCAACTTGCTTTGTCTCCGGTTCTTGGTACCTGCAAGATGCACAAATACAAAGCACATGTACATACAATATTAGGCTTAAGGACTTGGTTCGGACTTCGGATTTACACGAAACCCTAGGTCGAACCGGCGCAAGTTCCCACCCCCGGGAACGCTCCTTTCACCTACTCCTTTCAGGAGACGGTTGCCACCCAGTCCTTCGGGTGGACTTTTACTTAGCTTCCGATACCTCCGGACCTCGAGACGCCCAAACCCTGACCCATCTCTACTCCTGTCCTTAGTCATCGCTCAGCTAAGTTGCTCAGTCCCTCGAACCAAGACTTCATAACCTAGCAGTCCTTCGCCAGGTGCCTAGCAGTCCTTCGCCAGGTCTTCTTTCCCTAGCAGTCCTTCGCCAGGTGCCTAGCAGCCCTTCGCTAGGTCTTCTATGCCTAGCAGCCCTTCGCTAGGTGCCTAGCAGCCCTTCGCTAGGTCTTCTATGCCTAGCAGCCCTTCGCTAGGTGCCTAGCAGTCCTTCGTTAGGTCTTAGTGTTTTGATTCCTAGCAACCCTTCGCTAGGTGCCTAGCAGCCCTTCGCTAGGTCTTAGGGTTTCGATGCCTAGATTAACTAGGACTTTTCTTCAGCTTTGGTTACTTCTCTCTTACTCCCCTTTGTCTGTTCAATGTATCACTGACTTAAGTGTATTGTCAAACATTAAAACATTTAAAGAGGAATATCATTGATGCAACTTGCACCAACAATCTCCCCCTTTTTGATGTTTGACAATAACTTAAGTTAGATTGGTTTAAGGGGCTAACTTACTATCCTTGGGAAAAATTGACTTTAGTTTTGAACATATTTTTGATCCTCTAGGAAAAATAAGAAAAATTTCTAACTTAAGCATACCTCTCCCCCTTTGTCATACATCAAAAAACACAAGAAAATACTTGCACCAACAATGAGAAATTTTGGTTCTTTTTGAAAATACTTGGTGCAGAAATTTTGAAAGCATTGTATTTTGAATGATATATTGTATTTTTGAAAAAAATGCATAATTTTGAAAAAGATGTTATGCGTTTTGAAAAGTACAAGTACTTTGAAAATGATCTTTAACAACATGCAAGTACTTTTGAAAGCATTTGTAATTTTTTTTTGAAAATATAAAGTACTTCTTGGAAAATGCATAACTTTTAAAAAAAATGTTATTTTAGAAAATATAAATATTATGCCTATTTTGCAAGTACTAACTATTTTTGAAAGAGATGAGACTTTGAGAAATATAAGTAATTTTTGAACATAATATTTTACTTGACTAAGTTTATTTTCCAGTCTGACACAATCCTGGGAAACCTTGTTGACTACAAGGACATTTTCCTAAGTGTCCTGGAATTTCTTCAAACTCAAGTAAATATTGTTTCAAAGTTAATTTCATAGGTCACACGAAAACAATAGACTAATAGTATTTTGAAAAACTACTTATGTTTCTAGCAGGATTTAAAAATACAGCGCATGAAAACATTTGAGATATTCAATAATTCTTTTAATTTGATCTCCCCCTAAACTTGACCCAGTCCTGGGAAGCTTGTTGACCACAAGTACTCTTCCTCTAAGTCTTAAGGTTTGATTCAAATTAAAGAAATTATCTAATAATTTCAAAACAATTAATTAAACAAAATTATTTCAGAAGTTTGATTTATACTCCCCCTAAAGTTGACACATCCTAGGAGTCCTTGTAGATTATGAAGTGGACTTTCCTCTGTGTCTTTAGGGTTTATCAAAATCAAACAAGACAGATAAATTTTACAACATAAACCTTTTTCGAAAAACACAAGTGATAACGATTTAAAGCTCAGTTTTCGAAAAGTATTTTCAAATAATAGTAATTTTGAAAGCAAAAAAAAATGAAAATCACTCCCCCTGTATCCGATCCCGTTTAACTCTATCTAAGTGCCTTAAGGAACTTTAGTGTTGTCCTAAGAGGCTTGTGTCTAATTGAGTGAGTCAAACAATTTTTGAAAAGATATAATTTTTGAAAAACGTATAATATGTATATTCAATCAGACAAGCATGAATTCCAAAAAAACATTATTATGTTGAAACACTATTTTGAAAATACATTTTTAGAAAAATATTCTAATGATTTTGAAAAATATTTTTCAATTTATTAGTCCTTAACATCTCACCCATTTTAGATGTATCAATACAACAAGCATGATTGCCTTATAAGTGTATTGTGAGATGCTTGAATCATTTTTCTTTAATTATTTTTAATTCTAAGATTTAATTGAAGCTTGTGTTAGATTTGAATTTGACAAGAAGTAACTTGAATTTAAATTTTAAAAATTGACTTCCAGGTCTTGGCGAGGCACTAGGCCTTCTTTGGCTGTAGCCTTATTGGATCATCAACCCTTTCCTTGACAAAACCTTTTAATGAAATTTCATTTTCAAAATTACTTTTTGAAAAATTCTGGTTTAACTAGTTTGGATCTTGGATCGGTAGCTTCGGCTAGTTTCACCAGTCTAAAGAGACCAAGTATACTTGACCTTATTAGAATTGGCTTCCCTAACGTATTATCATCTCACCGCCACCCAATACTAGGTTGATCAAGTTTCAATTATTCTTTTTCCTATAGCCGTTCTAATATATGCATAAAATTTAAATATGAATGACATGTCATATAAAAAGAAGTAGCAGATGCATGACATGGCAATTATGCATAAGTCAAACAAGTCCAAAGCATTTTATTTAAGTTTCTAAAAATGTATCAAATTCCCGATTTGATACATGTCGTGTGAACCCGCGAATATGCCAACCCACTTTGACATATTTAATGTTTTTAATTTTGATTGTTGCGGTTTGGGTAAGATTTTAGTTTAGTTCGAGTTTAAGTTATTTAAGATTTTAGTTGAATTCAGGTTAATTAAGAATTGATTGGATTAGAAAATTAATTAATCAATTGAGAATAAATGAATTTATGTTTCAATTAATTTGGATTAAATTAAATTTGAATTTGAATTTAATTTAAATTTGAATTTGAATTTAATTTAGGTTTGAATTTGAATTTAATTTAAATTTAAATTTGAATTTAATTTAAATTTAAATTTGAATTTAATTTAAGTTTGAATTTGAATTTAATTTAACTTTAAATTTAATTTAAATTTGAATTTCGAATTTAATTTGAATTTCGAATTGAATTTAATTTGAATTTGAATAATTAAGTAAGTTTTAATTTTAATTTAATTTAACTTAGATTTAATTTTTAATAATTAAGATTTAATTAATTTTAATTTAATTAATTAAGATTTAATTTGAGTTTAATTAAGATTTAATTAAGATTTAATTTGAAATTTAATTAATATTTAATTAACATTTAATTTGAAATTTAATTAAGATTTTAATTAAGATTTAATTTGAAATTTAATTAAGATTTAATTTAAATTTAATTTGAAATTTAATTAAGATTTAATTTGAATTTAATTAAGATTTAATTTGATGATTAATTAATAATTGTGGGTTTAAATTCATCATTTTCATTATGTCGAAAATGTCTTTTTCATTTTTATCTTTCTTTTCAAGTTTTTCTAATAATTTTGATTTATTTGAATTATTGTAATTTTTATTGATTATGGCCTTTACCTTAGAAAGTTTCATATCCTCCTCAAGATTAGATCTTTCTATATCCTCACAGTAGGTGGAGTAGAATGGGCCAGTAGTTAAAGTTTTATAATAATATTCAATATTATCTATAATTAAGTTATCATCTAGGAGGATTTTATCTTCAAGAATATTTTCAACAAAATCTTCTTTATCCTCAAGATTTTCAATAATTTTAGGGTCATCTTTAGAATTATCTTTAAGTTTTCAAATTTGAATTCGGAGTTATCCTTAGGATTTTCAAATTTGAATTCCGAATTATCCTTAGGATTAATTTTGTCTGAATTAAAATTATCAGAACTAATTTTATCAGAAAAATTATCAGAATTAATTTTCTCAGAATAGTTATCAGAATTAATTTTATCAGATAAATTATCAGAATTAATTTTATCAGCTAAATTATCAGAATTAATTTTATCAGATAAATTATCAGAATTAATTTTATCAGATAAATTATCAGAATTAATTTTATCAATTTCTGAATTGATATTCTGAATTAAACAATTAATTTCTGATATTTTGATCATATTCACGTTTTGTAATTTAATATGCAAGAAGTTAATTTTACTATGCAGTAAATCTACTTTATCAGAAGAATTAACTACTTTATCACATGGCAGTGCAGGAACTTGTAAAATTTTTGGAACATAAATCTTGTGTACCTTCGCTGGACACTTGTTTTTGTAATGTCCATATTTTTTGCATTTGAAGCATTGTACGTGACTTTTGTCCCTCCGGTTTCCTGGCGCTGGTGCCTCCTTCGCCACCAGTGATGTAGACCGAATTTTACGAGTAGGGCACTGATTTTTATAGTGCCCTCTCTCCCTGCACGTGAAACAAATAATATGGAGTTTACAAATGGACATTTTAAATAAAATATACCTGATTCACCCCTTGGCTCCCCCTCAACTCCTGGCGTCGTTGCTCCGTCGGCGGTTAGTCCGGTGAAGAGCGGCACGGCTCTGATACCACTTGTAGGACCGGTGCCATCGATAGAGGGGGGTGAATATCGATCGCGAAAACCTTTGTAAAACTTTCGTTCGTTCTGGACTTAGAATATTAGTAGCGCAGCGGAAAATAACTTAGAACAAAAAAAACAAAGCAAGACAGTGACACAGCAGATTTTTACTTGGTTCCCGACCCCCCAGGGTCAGTACATCCAAGGCCTATGCACGGGAACGCCCGTCCACTATTGGTCTCCTTCCCGGACTTTCCGGAGGTGGAGAAACCCGACTTACAGTGCAAGTTTACAATCAAAAGATATGGAAAACTAATTGCAGTGTAATTAAAGCAAACCGAATAGAACAAGTTTGAAGCTTGGCTGATCTGGACCTCTGAAGTGCCGCGCACTTCCTCCTGGAGCCTCCCAGTCGTAGAGCCTCGTTTCTAGCGCGTTGCTGTCGGTCAGAATGCTTGGAATGGTTCTTGGAAGTCGTTTTTCAAGCAGAGGGGTCGAAGCCCCTTATATAGCACTCCTGGGGGCGCCCTGGACGCTGGGGGCGCCCCGAAATACCCGGTCAAATCTTATCCTTGCGCCTACCTCGCCGCAGGTGATAAAATCTTTGACCAGGGCACCCTGGACCTTCCAGGCGCCCTCCTGAGCGCTTATCTGCATTTCGAACCTGAAACAGCAAATATAGGTTTCAACCCGAGCGCCCCGGACCTTCCGGGCGCCCCCCTTGACACTTGTTCTGCTTACTTTAGGAAAACTGTATTTTCTTCTTTGCTCCGGGCGCCCCCATCATTCCGGGCACCCCCAATCATGGCTTAAACCCAAGACTGGGTTTTAAGCCTTGCTCCGGGCGCCCCCAACACTCCGGGCGCCCCCAACAGCCTTTTTCAGCAACTTTCTTTGTCTCCGGTTCTTGGTACCTGCAAGATGCACAAATACAAAGCACATGTACATACAATATTAGGCTTAAGGACTTGGTTCAGACTTCGGATTTGCACGAAACCCTAGGTCGAACCGGCGCAAGTTCCCACCCCCGGGAACGAGCCTTTCACCATCTCCTTTCAGGAGACGGTTGCCACCCAGTCCTTCGGGTGGACTTTTACTTAGCTTCCGATACCTCCGGACCTCGAGACGCCCAAACCCTGACTCGTCTCTACTCCTGTCCTTAGTCATCACTCAGCTAAGTTGCTCAGTCTCTCAGACCAAGACTTCATAACCTAGCAGTCCTTCGCCAGGTCTTCTTTCCCTAGCAGTTCTTCGTCAGGTGCCTAGCAGCCCTTCGCTAGGTCTTCTATGCCTAGCAGCCCTTCGCTAGGTCTTTTATGCCTAGCAGCCCTTCGCTAGGTGCCTAGTAGCCCTTCGCTAGGTCTTGGTGTTTTGATTCCTAGCAACCCTTCGCTAGGTGCCTAGCAGCCCTTCGCTAGGTCTTAGGGTTTCGATGCCTAGATTAACTAGGACTTTTCTTCAGCTTTGGTTACTTCTCTCTTACTCCCCTTTGTCTGTTCAATGTATCACTGACTTAAGTGTATTGTCAAATATTAAAACATTTAAAGAGGAATATCATTGATGCAACTTGCACCAACAGTAAGTGTTTTACAAAAGAACTCAGCTGGTTGCTTATTTTGTTTCAGACCAATTTCAGATGAAAACATTGCATCTCTGTCGTACTATAATATAGTTGTATCATAATTATCTTCTAGAATCTTTTGTTCTACTATTTTTAGTTGTGAATGCTCATTTTATATTTCTATTTGTTGTGACAATTCATTTCAAAGGGAAGGAATAAGCTTATGGTGTAAAGCTAAGGGGCGCGGCTGTCTTCATCTGGTTGACTGCACTTGGATGAAGCTAGCTGCTGGGGATATTTTGATGATGTTTATCTCAATTTCTGGTTCTTGATGTATATGATATTTTGATGATGTTAGCTCAATTTGGACTAATACTGGGGATATCTTAATGTATGATATTTGAGGAGTATGATGTATAATATTTGATGATATTTTGATGTATATATGATAATTTGAAGTGTGTTTGCTCAATTTTGTTTAATTATTTAAATAATTTAATTTTTAATGGTATTTGTTGTAAATTGTTGGCTGCCTCAACCAAAAGACAATGATTTTTATTTGTTGTCAAACTATTGTTTAAATCACACACAAACAACGGTTTAATACTATTGTTAACCTGTTGTCGATCACATTAAAAGACAACGGTGAAACCTCATTGCTACACTGTTGTTATTAACTATAAATGACAACGGTTTGTAACTGTTGATGTTGAGCACCCCTTTTAACAACATGACCTTTAACAACAGTGTTTTTAGCCTACGACAACGGTGAACGCCCGTTGTTAATAAGCATTTTTCTACTAGTGCAAGCTTGAAATCGCCTCTTGATCCTTGGAAATGCAACAACACTAACCTCCAAGGCCTCACTTGAAATGGCGATGAAGGAGGAGGAAGAATTGTCGAAGCTGCGAGAGCGATCCCGCTTCAAACCTGCGTGAACCCCCTATATACCCGACGCCTAGGGTTCCCTAATTGATTGCCCGATCGATTACCACGTCAGACTTAGCCATTCAACGACTATTTTTTGAAGCTTAATCGATTAGCCAATCGATTAAGAACACCCTTAATCGATTGTTGAATCGATTCAGCACATTTCTGTGCTCCCGTGCAAAACTGCTATAATCGATTACCCAATTGATTACCAAACACCTTAATCAATTACCCAATCGATTAAGATAAGGCTGAATCGATTACCCAATCGATTAAGATAAGGCTGAATCGATTACCCAATTGATTCAGCTAGTTTTTGTTCTCGCAACTCATTTCTCCCAATTGATTACACAATCGATTCACTCCTTCCTTAATCGATCACCTAATCAATTAATAAGGCTTCTATTCGCGAGAAACCAACCCCAATCGATTACCCAATTGATTGAGTCCAACCCTAACTTGTGTATACACGTCTAGGGTTTCCTTGCCTAACCTTGGTCAACTGTGACCTGTTAGGACTTCTCTACCAAGTGTCCTATCAACCCATTGACCAACTTCGATTTCTCCTGCTTAGCTCCCAACTAGGACTTAACCTGATTCCCAACCAGGTTTGCTTAACCCTCGAGTTAGGTCTAGTCTCTCGGTAGACTTCCACCTTGCCAGCGTGCGATCTCCCCGATCCACCTGGATTTCACCTAGTCCCACTAGGTCATTTCCCATGCTAGCGTGCGATCTCCCCGATCCACCTGGACTTCACCTAGTCCCACTAGGTGTGCCTAGTCCCACTAGGGCTTTTCTCATGCCAGCGTGCGATCTTCCCGATCCACCTGGACTTCACCTAGTCCCACTAGGTGTGCCTAATCCCACTAGGTCTTTTCCCATGCCAGCGTGAGATCTCCCCAATCCACCTGGACTTCACCTAGTTCCACTAGGACTTTTTCAGTCAAGTATCCAGTCAACCTTGACCCACTTAACTCACACGATATTTAAACATCATTATCAAACATCAAAAATGTTAGGATGTATACTAAAAGCCTTGTTTTTGTATAAGAACATCTCTATTTTGAAAGAGAATCACAGAATCACAGGTTGCATATTTATATTAGTATATGCATAAAAGTCTGATTCTTTACATTGAAGATAACATGGTGTGTGGTAACGCACAGAAGATCATGTTATCAAGTTCCTTGTAGAGTATAAGTAAAAGGCTCACAACAGAGATGGAGTTGGACAAACCATTGGGATGGTTGTAGTGTAATTAGGTGTGGTTTATCTTAACCATAGAATTACACTAGTGCACTTTGTGTGCATTGATTAGAACCAAAACAGAGGTCATCCAATTTATACTGACTTTATAATTGGATTAGACCTTGGATATATTATGGAGTACATGCTCTAAATCCCGAAATAATAACGGGCACATATACTTAATAATTGTTTCTTTGATTTACCAGTGGGCGAGATTTATTCTGCTAAATCGATAGGCCTGGTAAGTTGGGAAATAATATTATTTACATGGTGTGTCATTGATTATTGACAGAATCCGTGTCCTAGTGAATCGGGATGATGATGCCCCCTTGATGAGCTTATAAGGTTCATCATGTTAAATCTTGCAAGTGGGCTATGGTCCAACATGATGAAAAGGTTGTGGTACTAGTCAAGGATCAAGAGGTTGATTAATTAAAATTATCAGTAATTTAAATTAATCGATGGGCATTCGATATCTTAAACATAGGGAGATGGATATGCTCATAATAGGTGGAGCCCATATGAAAATATGGGGGTTGGTGAGGAAGTTCAATGGGGATCCTTTAGTGGAATGGATCTCCATTAATGGATCGGATTTAGATCCATTAGCAGGCCAAGACCCAACTCCTCCTCATGATCCCTATTGTAGCCCTATAAATACCTCATAGGAGTCATGAAGCAAGAGCTAATGATTTGATCATCCAATACACAACACAAACCCAAAAACCCTACTCTCTCTCTTAGGGTTTTGCTTGCGCCGGGTGTAGGGGAGGAAGGAGGTGATCTTCTTCGATTTTCACCTCCATCAGGTCCTTCTCTTTGGCATGAAGCTTCAACCAGATCTAGGAGAGCTTGGCGAGGAGTAGAAGAGAGGGAGAAGGGCGGTCGGCGGCGGCATGTGGCTGAGTTGCGGCACCGGCGATGAAGAGGAGGAGAAATTAGTTTCTTCTTCTTCTCCATTCTCTTCTTTTTTTTCTTCTTTTCATCAACGGCCGGAAAACAGGATTCTTCATCCTTGTTGGCGCCGGTGGTGAAGAAGGAAAGAGATAGGATTTCGGCTGGTTTGTGGGGAAGGAGGAGAGATGTCTTCACTCTTTTTCTTCCTCTTCTTCCTCTTCCCAATCATCCTCACCTCATCTCTCTTGTGGCCAGCGATCCTTGGGCATTGGAGTGGCCGGCAGCGCAAGTGGAGGTGGGGAGGTGGCCGGCGGGAATACCCTAGGTGCTAGGGTTTTAGTTGGCGGTTGGAAGAGGTAGAAGACGGTGATCTTGGCAAGCCTTGCTGACTCCGCATCTTGGTAGATCATCGCCCACACGATGTCCAAGAGGGGAGGGTCATACGGTAGAAGACTGCGAGGTAAAAGACGAGGTATAATCTCTCTTTGGCTACCTCTTTATTTTCTCTATCATTTCATGTGATATTCTTGTTATTACATGTGCATTAATTATCATGGTTTAATTAGTTGCTAATTAATGTTGATAATTAATCATGTCATAGACCCCGAAGATAAATACAAAAACTGGTGATCCACTCGTCGTCTTTTCCGCGGTCGATCGGTTAGGCTAGTTACAAGGCTCGATCTTTGAGATTGGCTAAGTTGTGACTCGATCCGATTGATACGATGACGAGATAGTCATTTGGGAGACGGGTCTCCATTCGGATTAAATTTTTAATCCATAGACATGGAGAGGTCTCTCATGTTCGACCCCGTGTTCGCTTAGGAAACCCACCGAGCTATTCCAACAGAAACATCTAACCTTAAGTTTACCAAGCTTACCAGACATAAGCTCACCCGAGCCTAGCCAAACTAGGTCTTATATCTTTCCATTTGTAGCCTCTAGTTCTGGTACTACATGATATTGATCATCTTAGTTGGGTATTTGAAGGATACTTAAATTGTAATCGTTGCCATTTTTTTCCTCGCACCATTGCGTTGTATTTTTTATTTTTATTTTTCAGCATTTGGTCTATTTTTTGAGTTTCTTGTTATTGTTAGAGGTAAAGTCCAGCGAGCCAGAGAAGTCGATCACAAGAGGAAAATGAGCACTTCCGAAGGATAAGACTAACTTCGTCGATTCTTCACGGAGAATGACTCCAGTCATAGGATTGTTGGTGCATCCTTGGTGGCAAAATAAGGGTGCGTTTGGTTTGTATTTTCCAGTCTGTTTTCCATTTTCATTTTCTGTAGAAAATGCGGTTTTCTAGAAAACACGTTTGGTTTGCATTTTCCAGCTTTGTTTTCCAGAAAAAAACATAGCGTTTTCTGGAAAATTAGAGAATGAAAAAAAGTCATTTTCCAGAAAACGAGAAAATGCGGTTTTCTGGAAAATGAAAATGGAAAATGAAACAAAACAAACGCCCCCTAAGTTTTTATTTTTGGATTAAAGAAGTCAACTTTGTGTGTGTTTAGGGTACTTCTATGTTTTTTTTTGACTGGTAGTTGTTTAGTGAAATGTCAATGTGGATAATAATAGAGGAAACTCTTCTTAATACGTGTTCCTTTCCGCATAAGCCACTATAGTCTCAGTTGAAGACCGAAGCAATGCATCTCAAGGAGAGTTGGCTCCAACAAGATATGAAATGATTTTTCTTAGTAGTTGTGGAGCTCATCTAGACACCCTGAGTAGTTACCTTTTCAAGAAAGCTCTAAGCCCTAATTGCTCCTGGAAACTCATTTTCTTTATTATTAGGTTTCTTTCTTGTTCAATGGTCGTCTTCCTTGTATTGTTTAGCCTTATCATTGAAGTTGGTTTGTGCTAGAGATCAGTAATAGATGTTATGTGCCTTTTTATTTGTTTATCGAAAAAAGATAAGTTGTATTATCTTTCGAGCAATTTGTTTGTTTATTTTAAGGAGCTCAAAGAGAATGATGAAGATTATTGATTGAAAAGTTAAATCAAAGATTAGATTATCTTCAAATATTATATACAGTTTCAATGTAACATATTGAAAATAATAAACATAAACATAGCCATAAAGATAAACCAGCAACACGTGTTGCTGGTTTCCGGAAATCAGCCCTATGTTTGTTGTTTTTGAAAATTAGCCCTGTATTGCTGATTTTTGGAAATCAACAACATCATGTTGCTAGTTTCTAGAAATTAGTGTGATATTGTTGATTTTCATAAATCAACAACACGGTATTGCTGATTTTTGAAAATTAACAACACCATGTTATTAATTTTTTATCATGGCGGAATCGAGATACAATACATTCAATTTTTTCAAAAGCATGGTTTTCGAGTTGAGGAGAATGTATGCTAGATAAATTTTGAGATTCATAACTTTTAAATCAGAATGAATCATGGGGCACACAATATATCAAATCAAAGATCTCTAAATGAGTTTTGATTTGATATATTATGCATCTCATAGTTCAACTGGTATAAAAAATTATGATCTCTCAAAGTTTAAGTTAGTAATAATATGTTGCTAATTTTCATAAGAACAGCAACTCTTCTTGTTGTTTATCTCAAGATACCAATATAAATGTGTTGTTGATCTTAACAAACTAGCAACATGTGGTAGCAGCTATAAAATGGTAGATGTTACAACAACAAGTTATAATTTTAAGAGGACATAACTTTTGATTTAGACTGATTTATTGGACACATAATATATCAAATTGAAAATCTTTAAATGAGTTTTGATTTGATATGTTGTGCAATCCTGTAGTTCAATCCAAATCAAATGTTATAACGCTCATTGTTATAACTCATTGTTGTAGTAGCTACGATTTCATAGTTGCTATAGTGTGTTGCTGGTTTCTTAAGATTAGCAACAACTTGTTACTGATCTTCTAAAGACCAACAACATAGTAATCTGAAGACCTACAACCATTAGTCAGTTTTCATTTCAAAAGTGATTGATGGACCTAGAGATGTCTAATTCACTCCAAACAAAGTTCTATATACTCGACTTAATCTCCTTATTACACCCATGTCGTCAAACACCATTGCGATGCACTATATTAAGAGTAGCAATATTTTTTAGCATGATTCAAGTGTGATAAATTTTTTCAACATGAAGACCAACAAACAATGGTATTGTTGACTTAAATTTGAGAGGTTATAACTTTTGATTCGGGTTGAACTACAAAACACACAATATATCAAATTAAAGTTTATTTAGAGATCTTTGATTTGATTATTATACGTCCCATTATTCAATTGATTTAAACACTACAAGAATTTTTGCAATCAACAACGCCCAATCGACAACATTTTTAAAAAAAAACGTTGTCTTTTTTTGTTTTACAACGTTTTTAGTGAAAAGCGTTGTCTATGTGTTTTACTTTTTTAATAACGACAACGTTTTATAATAATGCGATGTGCTTAGTGTTGTGGTTTCGGAGAAGGACAACGCTGTTACAAAAGCATTTTTTAAAAGCGTTGTTGTATTTCCCGCTAAAATAAAAAACACATCCCCTCCCTCCACCTCGCTCATTGCCAACCCTCGGCGGCTCGCGAAAAATCTCTCCGCGCTTCTTTTCTCCGCGAAATATCTCCCTCCACCTCCCTCCACCTCCCTCATTGCCACCTCCCTCGTCCTCTCCTCTCCACGAAATCGACATTGTGTACCCTCTCCATCTCTCTCTCTCGCAGTAAACCCTAATCCTTTCCCCTTCCTCCCGATCGAACGGGAACGATAAATCTCAGACGCCCGTCGTTGCCTCCACCCATCCCAAACTTATCCCTTGTTGAAGAAGAGCAAAGATGTTCTACTCCCACTCGTTGCTGGCGAAGAAGAGTCCTCTTGGGATGGTGTGGATTGCCGCCCACCTCCAGAAGATGAAGAAGACTCAGGTTGACGGGGTCGACATCCGGTCTTTTGCAGGTTCATCTCCATTTCATTCCATCCTCTAGGGTTTTTATCGTCCTCAGACCCCATACGGTTCTCTTCTCGATTGTTTAGGTTAGATTTGGTTGTTCAGTCTCGATGGGTTTCTTCGAATCTACATCTTTTGGACGTCTATTATGGAGTTTCCTTTCGCTGTCGCTGCCCATTCTATTCCTGTCGAGTTGAAGAAATGAATCCTTAAATAACAAGTATCTTTTGCGGTCATTATTAATTTTTTGTTCTTATATACAAAGGCAAGATCATATTTTTTATGTGTGTTTTGGTTCGATTTCACTGAAGCTGAATTCTTTATTTACAATATTGTCAAAAAAATGTCTATATGGATAAATGACCCTGCTGCTGTCTCGAGAGCAAGTTTAAGCACGTTCTATGTTTTTTTTTTAAATTTGACGGAATGGTTACATTGGATCAGAAATGTATGTTTGAGTTGGTTATAACGAGGTATTTGATGAAGGATTCATTGATTTTTCTTTCTTTTTTCTGATTTTTCTCTTTGTTTTTTTTAAAACATTGTTACAAAATTTTGCATCAGGAAAAGAATGTCTTTTTTCCTTCATAGGATGGCCTGGTCTTATACTTCGGTTTTGTGATGCTTGTTTTTAACTTGTGTGCTTTGGTAGATGAGATTATGTATCCTCGAGCTCCAATTGCTTTGAGACTGTCAGGGCATCTTCTGGTTGGCCTTGTCAGAATATACTCATGGAAGGTGAATTATCTATTCCAAGACTGTAACAGAATGTTGACCAATATAAGGGTGACCGTTGCTTCGATACAAGTCAATTTACCGCCAAATGCAGATAAAGCTCCATTTGAGTCTATAACATTACCTGAGACCTTTGACCTTGATGCATTGGAATTAGATGAATTAATCAATCCTACTATGTAATTTTTCACCTTAGATTGTATTGGGAATTCAAGTGGCTGTTAGCTCTTTATAATTGTTTACTTTGTTCACATATTTTGATAGAGGCCCAGACACTCACCAAAAAGATTATGAGCAAATAACTTTGGCAGGTTAGTAAACTTTTTTGATTAAAAAAAGGTGATGTGTGAGATAGGAGTTTGCTAACAATGGATTTATTGTACCAGGTGAAGCTTCAGCAGGGCAAGATCAATATGTAGCGTTCTTCATCGATAAGGTCTCAAATATCTTATGTTTTACATGTATCAATATTTTTATAATTTTAGTAATCTAAATATTTAAACGTTTATATGGATTCCATGACTTAGGATAACATCACAGACTCATCAGTACAGCCAGAAATTAGAAATGATGCTGAGCCCATGGAAGAAGAGTAAGGCTTATGTCAAGTTTCTTACTGAAACACTTTTGCGCACTTTAATAGTGCACTTTGATGCAGTGTATTGCCACCATTTGATGGTGGTCTGGATGCTATTGTCAGCCCAACTCTAAATTCTGCATCATTTGAGGGGCCTGGTTCAAATAATCATGGCAATGGCTCTTTTCAAACTTTTGATGTGAACAATAATATTCAAGAATTTCAAGAAATTGAGGTTTTGCGTCAAAATAACTTAGAGCTTGAGAACCAGTTAGAGTTAGGATAATACTAGTAATGGTGTTGAATTACATGATCATTCTACATCAGTAACAAAGAGAAAGCAAAGTCTTGATCCAATACTCGAAGATATTTTAGTTTCTGGAGAGGAACCTTTGCCTTCAACATCTCATGCGAAACCATCAATGTCTACATTTGATTCCAACATTGCTAACAGGGAGATATCTTCTGGTTAGATTTTTTTGTTCTCTGATATATATTTTCCAATTGTTTCAGAGTTGATCAACTTAACAATCAATCATGTTCATCAGTGTATGATAATATTATTTGTGATTCATCTTATTCTTTCTGTTTGCTGGTTGTTTGGTAGGTCAAGTCTTGCCTCACTTGGAGCTGGAGCTTCAACCTTCACCTCCTGTCAGAGAAAAGAAACGAAAGAGAAGATTGAAAAAAACATTCATATGATGAGAAAATTGTATTGGCAAATGCGTAAGTATCACTAAACTTTTTTTACAGAAGAACTTTTATGGTTTGATCTGTAGTATCAACTAACTAATCTTACTATATCACTGTCACTTTATAAACAAATTTTTTTCCCATAAGGGCAATGCTGCCAGATTGTTAACCTTATGGATTTTGTAATTTATTTTACTAAAAATTATAAATTACGATGTTTTCTTTTCTATTTAATATGAGGATCATGTTGCATGAATTTATGCTACAAAGATTAATTATCTTAAAATTTTCTTCCAGATTCCACCTTTTGAAGGTACTTATGTTACTTGTTACAATTTGATTGTATACATCATACAAACTGTTTTTTTTAGAGACATGAAAAAGCAACTTGAAGACCCTACTAAATTAGTTTGCAAGCGGAGGAAGCTTCCATGTTCAGCGCTAGATCTTTATAAGTACCAAAGTAACCGGCTCAATGATAAAGTATTTCATGAACCATTGTTATCTGGTTAGTTGTCTTCTTTTTTTTTGTCATTTTTACAATTTTGAATTATAATATGATCCTTAGTTGGAATCAAACATATATGCAGGGATGTGTAGTAATCTCCAGGAGGTTTTTTCTAGATCCTTTCCTCTTTACAGCAACAATTCTAGCCATATGGACGTTTCATCAGAGCTTGCAAATGAATTACCTCATGTTACCTCAAAGGATCTGCAAGAAGAGCCTGAGCAACAAAATAATTTGGATGGGGAGATTGAGCGACATAGTGACAGAAGTATGGTACCAGAACAACAGGGCAACCCTAGGCATTTTCCAGTTTAGGGTTTCCGAAATCCTTAAGGGTTTGCTGATTTTTAATGTTGTGTGCTGATGGTGAAACACAATTTTTAAGCTCATCATTGTTAGGCTGTAGGAGTTGCTGATTTCAAGAAAATTTTCAGAGTTGTCTCTCTCCCTTTCACGATAATATGCATTCAGGTGCCCTCTCCCTTTACAAGATGATAGTGGCAGGTATAGTGTAGCTATCCCAATGTAAGCATATGTGAACAAGTGACAATATGTTAATTGTAAGTTGGTTATAACCTATAATAAGTGGAAAGGTAGACAAGAGTGGAACTTGGATGCAAGTCTTCATCATCTGTGGTTTGAGCAGTGAGTTGCCTCATATTCTCTTGGAGTCACTTGGTCACACCTTATATCTTATGAAAATTGCTGATTATTGTTATTTGATAAATAGATAACCATAATTAATCACAATCTTTGTTGAAATTTCCTTTGTATAATTGAGCATATCCATAACAAGGCCATTCAACTTTGGTTTCTCAAGGTCAGTAGCGGTAAGTATGTTTACCATATTGATTCTTCAATTGTTGGTAAATATATCCAATAGACTTTGTTTAAGTATTCAATATGCTTCATTTTTTTCCTTTTAGTTTTAATTTAGACATTATCTTGTTCGACAAGGTTATTATGAAGAACATGTAAATATTAACTAAGATCTTATCATGTTGATTATTTAGTCTTTGTGGACGGGCTTTAAAAATAGTCGTAGGAAAACTCAGCCCATCCATCAGAACAAGTGCGGGATATACTTGAATAATGCAATAATTGCCCACTAATCCAAAAGCTTAATCTCTTAGAAAAGGGACATGTTTATTACTTGTATCCTTATACTCCTTATCATGATGTATAATTATTTTGCTTCACCCCTTTTTTCTGGTTCTTTTCTAGTTCTAAGCCATATGCTAAATGATAGATGCATTTAGCTGCAGAAGCATATTGGTTTTGTATGTATTATATGTTTGACCATGATCTTTCGAGTACTCCTGGATGAAGTCTTAATTCTTGATCTATTATTGTTTCCTATGCAGTGTCATCTTGTTTCCAATTGCAATCACCTTCTATATCACCTGGTGGTTCATTCATTTTGTTGATGGCTTTTTTTCGCCAATCTATGCTCAACTTGGGATTAACATATTTGGTACGAAAATTGATTCTCAGAAAGAAAATTTTGGATTATCTTCCTAGATTATTCCTTTCAGTATCCATTATTTAAGAGCATGCATGTTTTGGCAGATTAGTATAACTTTTTGTAATCTTCTCACTACTCCCCTGCTTTATAGTGCTTACATTTCAGGCAAATTCATGCCCATGTATCATTCCTGAACGTGGATAATAGCCATCGTTAGGATTCAAAAAGCATTTTATTACGGCATCACATAATTTATCAACATTTATTACTACCGTGGATAAAGATAAGTGCTCTGCTGTGTGTGTGTGTGTGTTAGCTTAAAAGATCCTTTGCGCCTTGTTATCTTAATTCATCAGTTGGTTTACTTAAATGGAATTTTCTTTTTTGTAGGACTTGGTTTTGTGACTTCCATAACATTCATCTTCCTGGTTGGAGTGTTCATGTCATCATGGCTAGGGGCATCTGTCCTCAGTCTCGGTGAATGGTTTATCAAGCGCATGCCTTTTGTTCGGCATATCTACAACGCTTCTAAGCAAATTAGTTCTGCTGTATCACCTGGTATTTTATACTAGTCTTTTTTTGGTTCTCTATCAGATGTTATTAATGCATAATCTATGTTCCCTTTTTGTAGACCAGAATAAACAAGCCTTTAAAAAAGTTGCCATTATCAGGCATCCTCGAGTTGGTGAATATGCCTTTGGATTTATCACTTCAATTGTTCTTCTTCAGGTCCATTATTGCCATGAATGCTTAGTTTTGATATTTGTTCTAAAAAAAGTCTGCTCATATTCTCTTGGTTCAAATTTATGCAACTCTATTTAGGAGTAGAAAAATATCAGCGTTATCACTACAGATCAGGTGGCATATATGGGAATAAATTAAATCAGTCAGGCTTAGCTAATTGTCATTCTGTCTGGTTATTTATTTAAAAATAGGGTCAAATTAGTAGAACGGCAGCATGAAAATGAATGGCTGACAAAACATACATGGTAGAGAAAGGAGCGAAGGAAGAAAAGTGAAAAACTAGCCGAGTGTGTGTGTGGAACAGAAATGCCAATATCAGTACCGGTTGAAGCATCATTAAAGTATCTAATGCCCATAATTATGTATTGTTTGTGCTCAAATATGTAGTTTTGGCAATTTTGAAGTTCTTTAGCTGTCGCATTAGACATGCAAGTCATTTGAGCATTTTATTAGTCTCTCAGTATCATTCATTTCTTTATCATGTTCTTCCCCTCATAAAAAATAAAAATTGTTCATTTTTTTTATATCACCTATTTCCCCATTATGCAACAGAGCTGCAATGGTGAGGAGGAACTCTGCTGTGTCTATGTTCCGACAAACCATCTCTACATTGGAGATATTTTTCTGGTCAATTCCAGTGATGTCATAAGACCAAATCTCTCCGTCCGTGAAGGAATTGGTAAACCACAGCCCTTCCACCATTTTTTTTTGTAGTAACTCAGCTCCGGAAAAGCTAATTCCGCGAACAAAACATCCTTTGAACTCATCCTTATTAACTCAAATCCATGGTTACTTGCAGAGATTGTGGTCTCAGGTGGCATGTCAATGCCTCAAATTATAACCACGTTGCATGAAGGCCCAGCACTCAATCGAAGCAGAACCAGCAGAAGTTGATACCAAATGGCACCATGCCTTTGTAAACTATTATCAGTGTAAATTGTGAATATTATCAATTATGAATAAAAATGCTTGTAAATTGTGAATATTGTAAATTGTGAATATTATCAATTGTGAATAAAGATGTTTATAAATTGTGAATATTATAAATTGTGAAAAACACTGCCTATTAAAAAGACAACGTTTTTTAAGTAACAATACACAACACGATTTTTGCGTTGTCTTTGTACCAAACCACAACGCTTTTTCCGCGTTGTCTTTGATACCCGACTTTTAACAACAGCGTCAATAACAACGCTTTTTAAAAACCAATAGACAACGCGAAAAAAGCGTTGTCTTTGCTCCAAACCACAACGCGGAAAAAGCGTTGTCGTAGATATACTTTCTACAACGGCTTCATCAACATCGCTTTTTAAGCATTAACGACAACGCGGAAAAAGCGTTGTTGTTTAACTTTTTTCTTGTGGTGAAAATTTATGACCTCTAAATATTTAGCTAGCATACACATTATAGCAGATACGAAATTGTAGATGCTTGATAGCCCCGAATTACTATGTTAAAGTTGTCACGAAAGTTGGGACCATCAGAATTTAGAATTTATAAATGAAATGAAAGCTGGAAACCCTTTTACAAGCAAAAGTATAAAAATGTAGCAAAGGGGCCACAGGTCGTATTTTTCTCGGGGACTAGTTGATGTAATTTGATTCGTGTTTGTATTTAGGTGTCGTTTGTGTTTTCGGGTTTCAAGTAAAGATTGGGGTTTGGGTTCAATATAGGAATGGAAATGCAAAGAAAATAAACGAACCTTAGCTAATAAGCTAAACAAAGTGATGACAATTATTAAGCTTGACCAAATGATACTTTAACCAATTAATGAAATCTCGCAACCTTTAGACATCAAACTGATACAAACTGGAATAGCACACCACACCTTGTAATCGACTTCAGGATTTATCAATCAATCCAAACCAAATGTTAAGCAAGTAAGATTCACTTACTTCCAAGTTTCAATTGATACAAACTGCCTAAGATATGTACCAACGTGCAGAAATGAAATTAGAATTCTCATCAAGTTGAGTACAAGTAAGCATGAAAGCAGGTGCTAAAATTCTCTATCGAATGTACTTAACTTGGTATAAATCAATGCCGAATTTGCTCTTGATACAAGGTGCAGAGTTCATCAACTTGATACACAAAACATGAGAAAACTATTTTGCCAAGTATGATGCTAACAACCCCAAGATGGCACTAGTCGATCAGGTTTGAAAAGTAGCTATCAGTAAAGCATTTAGCAGAAATGAATGCATACAATTCAGACCACGAATGGACAGATTCAGATACAACATTCAGCAAAATTTAGAACTGTCAAGGCAGGATTAATTTCAGAATGCAGATCAGTTCGATTTCAGGCAAACTATCAGGGCAAGCTGAGTTCGAGTCCCTCGTCTAAGTTCGGAAAAGCAGTGAAGTAGAATCCGAGTCCGATCAGTCAAGAAACGCAATTCAGAACAGTTGGACAGAAACAAATCTGGAGACAGAAATTTGATGCAGAAACAAAAATCTGAATGTAGACACTGCTGTGCAGGATCAAAATCAGAAAACTAAATATGGTTTGCAATGGCAGAAATTCAAGTAAACACAACTGAATTCAAATGAACTTGGAAAAATCAGAAACGAGACTTGGCACGCACAGGGAAAATGCTTGTGCCTGAAAACTGCTACTTTTGTGCCAAGGGCTAGCACTAATAGTTCAGAAACTGCACTAAATAATGCAGCTTGGAAGGAGAACTTTAGTGAAGCAATTCACAGGATCAGATGAAGAAATTCAAACCTAAAACTGCTCAATTCAGATTCAATCCGAAGACAGAAATGGACAGGCAGGAATGTAGAAATAGAGAAACGTGGACTGCTGAATTTCAGGCTGCAGAATTAAAACTGCAGAAGCATGTTTCTGCAGAAGCTGCAAAAATTGGACTGTCCATGAATGCATCAATTCGAATGCAAAAATTTCAGATTATAAAACATGAATTCAGATTCAATTCATTGATACAGGTTACTGATGCTCAGAAATTATACTAATCAGTTTGGAAACATTGTAGAAACTTGGCACAAACAAAACTGTCATGGTAGAGATGAAATTGCAGAATTACACAGCCACGCAAGGAAGACATCAGAATTCACTTGATATGCAGGTTCAAAACTTGATACTCAACATAGAAAAGCTGAACAAATTGCTAAAATTGTAGCTAAACTAAAAACAGAATCAAATTTCTGAAATTGTAACTAGCATAAGTGCAGAAATGAATGCACACGCATGGAAGAAGCTGATACGCTGCTGAAAAACAGGGGCACAGCTGATACGCAAGGATTAAACATAGAAATAAACTGAAATTAAATGCAATCTATTACTACACAAGTTCCTTAACTACTCAACTTGAAGATTGAAGCTAAATTACAGCTAAACAATTAAGAAAAGAGATTAACCAAATCTGAAACCAATTCAGAAACGAAACATGTGCAGAACTGAAAATTAACAACTAAAACAATGAAATCAAACTATCTAAGCTACTCCTCAACCATTCCTCAACTCAAGAGCTCCTTGGTCGTCAATCAAGGGAGAACCTCGGACCCGTAAGCTCCACAAATCAGCAGGAAATGTCTCTGCTACCGAATCTGATCATATCACTGCTCAAACTGAAATCAGCTTCCAAATCCTTCAAACTTGCTGTGGTGGATTGCGATCTTGATTGGGGAGTGACCGAGACCTTCCAGGGAACCCCTCTGGTCAGCTCGGATGCAATGGAAGTGGATCACAGCTGAGTTCAATGGAATCGGATAGTGAAACTGCCGAGACCTCGCGCAGCTTCTCTATTGAGCAAATCTTCAATCGGAAACCTCACTGAGACTCTCCATACTAACCTAACCCTTGCTTTGATGATGGATTGAGTGATCGCGCCTCCTTGATGAAGAAATCTAGCTAAGAAACGAGAAGAAACTGAAGAAGAAGATGAACAGCGGCGGAGACGCGACGAAGGAGAAAGCCTGGGAATTTTTGATTAAATACATTAGCAATGGACGGCTGTGATTGATCGGATGAAATCCAATGGCTGATCTTGCTCTGATTGGAGCCAAACTTTTATGATGATGATCTGGGGTCAGGATCTGCCTTGTGGTAGCTCGGATCCTCCAGATATGCAACGGATGGTCCAGATCAACTCAATCTGTGAATGGACGCTCTAGAGCCCTCCTTGCTTGATCCAACGGTTGATCTAGCTCTGATTGGGATGAAACCTTCAGATCTTGATCATAGAGCTTGATCAACCCTAACCCTAGCTCGGATTGCTTCAGATCGTCCCGGATGGCTCAGATCTAGCCGCTTTTGAATCGGACGGCCCGGATTAATCGTAGGCTTGATAATTCGATCCGGTTCACATCCGACTCAGGTTTGACCCAGTATGCCCTAGGTCCAGGATCCTTTAATGCCTACAAAAATATATCAGAAAATTAGTGGTCAAATAATCCAAAAATTGTGTAATTTTGCAATTAAGTCCAAAATAAGATAAAGTTCCAAAACCTAGGGTAAAAATCATAATTAAGCAATAAAAACATAGGTCAAACATGGATTTTAACATCTAAAATAATCACAAAAATGGTACTTATCAACTCCCCCATACTTAACCTTGAGCGTCTCGCGAAACTACTAAATAAGTATCCCTTAGGCTCTCTTAAGCATAATTAGAAACAAATGAAAAGAAATTACCTAGGGTTGTCAATTCTCATAAATCTAAGCTCTATGGATTACTATCTTGTCCTTAAATCAACAACTTAGCCTTTTCATCCATCATGAATCATTGAGATGAATTTAAATCACTAGCCTTTCAAGGAAAGTTTTGGTGGCTCTCTCCTTAAGTTCTAAGTTGATGATGGAAGTGGAGCTCACTCTTACACACATGATTCTTGCACTACCATAGGCTTGCTTATTATCTACTCTCCACCATTAATCATGATTAGGATCAACATCTACAAAAACAAATGAAAACATGGAAAATGATAAGAAGTGGAATAAAAACCAAGGAAATGGAAAATTTTATCAAGTGGAAGACTTGAGTGCTTGAGAATATTTTTGATGCTCTTTGCTCTCCATACAGTCCTCTAATGATCTCAAAAGTGTTATGAAGTCGAACTATGGCATAGTCCTTCAAGAATTTGAATAATAACCCTTCCTTGGTCTAATGTGCCAAATTGCCCTTTGTGTGCCAACTTTGCTTTCTTCCCTCTTCTTTTCTGATATTTTTTTTTTATCCTTTCTTCTGTGTTTTAATATCAGCTCCACGACATCTTCATTGAAAAACTCTGATTTCAAAACAAATACATCACATACTAATGGGAAGATTAAATGCTCCACTTGAGGTTGTGGTACTAAACTGATTTTTTTTTCTGATTCTTTTCACTGATTTGAACTGGAATTTCAAGCATCCCAGCATCCACCGTTTCTGTTTCTGTTCAGCTGTGATGTTCTCAACATTCCTTGACATATTCATGTGCTTAATTCTTTGATTCCCAGCCCTTGAAAAGTCATTCTCAGCCAAAAGTGGACACAATTCCTGCACAAACTGTTTTGGCACTTAATATATCTTTTTTTCTCTTTCATTTTGCATTTCAATTCTCAATTCTTCCCAATACATGTTCCCCTACACTTCTTCTACTAATTGCGGCAGTCTTACAACTCACTTCCATTCAATTCTTGTCATTCCATCAACTCCAAATCAGCATTCGGCAACTCAGGTTCAGCATCCATGATTTCCAGCAGCTGCAATTCAGCTTCTACCATAATGTATCCTAATTTCCATAGTGAAGACAGCTGCAATCAGCTGTAATCAGAGTGGCCGAACAGCTCTATCAGCTGCAAATTCAGCAGCCTTGCAAGTGGAGGTCTTGTGTGCATTTTTTTCTTTGCAGATTTGTTTCTTCTTCAGCTTGAATGCATAGATTTGTCCTTCAAGTCAGCTGCTGGCTTCTGATTTTGGTTGCAGATCAGCTGCCCTTGCAATACAGTTTGTGTTGTTTCAGCAGCTACAAGTCAGTACTCGGCAATTTACAAGCTTTCCTTTGCTGCAGTTCATTGTTTTCATCTTCTTTTTCTTGATCAGCTCAGAGTTTTTGCTTACTTCACTGCATTTCGAAAATTCCTTCACTGCATTTTCTGTTTTGCTTCTTTTCTGCTGTAAATCTGGATCATTTCTGCTGTAATTCATTTCCATTCCATTCCAGATCAGTAAATTGGATTCCAGCCTCAACCATGCAAAGATTTCCTTCCTTCCTCTGATTTTTGGCACCATTTTCTGCAATGATCATCAGATTTTTTCCAGCTGCAGTTCTTCATTCATCAGCTCTGAAATTCAGCTTCAATTTAGCATTCACAGTCCTCAATTCAGATTCAAACACAACATTTTGACTTCCATGATTCCAACTCCAAGACTTGCTGACCAAATCATGCTTCATAGATGTTTTCTTGGCACAGATTTTGTTCTCTTTGTTATTGCACAGATTTTTCAGCTTGTTTTCTTCATTCATCAGCCCTAAAATTCAGCACTTGGCAAACTCAGATTTTCTCTCAACATTTCTGATTTTACAGCCAAGAAAACTTCAATTCAGCTTCACAAACAGCTTTTGTTCAGCCTTAATGCAGACTTCTGATCAGTTAGTTGGATTTCCAGCTCATCAATGCACAGATTTCTGCAATAGCACAGATTTTCTGCTACCATGTTTCAGATTTGATCAATCTTCAGCATAGCTAAATGCAAGGTACAGCTGCAAGTCCAAGCTTTTCTGATTTTTTTTTCTATGGCACATCCTTGCTTTTGCTTGCGTGCCATTTTGTTTTTTTTCATTGCCGAAATTTTCTTCAAAAGTGCTTCACTCAATTTAGCACTACATCACTGATTTTCAACATCCAAAATTGGATTTAGATGGATACTAAACTGTGTCTATGCCCATTGAATTCAAGTGATACCGAAACAATCTCTCCTTCTTGGAATTTCTTTCTTTTGTATTCAATCTCTTGACCACTTCTTTTACCATTCCATTTTTGGTTTAACAATCATCAACTTGCTGATTTTTTTAGACTCTTTCCATAGGTTCTTTGCAATTGAATTGTACATCCTCTTCCATTTTTTTCTCAGCTCCCCAATTCTTGATCCAATCCATCTCTGGACCCAAGATAACTTCATTTTGGCACAAACTTTTGCTTTCTTTTTGCTTTTGCGTGCCTTTGTTTCTTCTTGCAGAAAAATTTTCATTGTCACACCATGCCACTTGGATCTTCAAAATATGATAAGGAAACAAGATCTCCAATTGCTTCCATCTCATCTTGCAAATTCTTGGCATTCCAACTCACTCAAAATGTGATTGATTCCATCCTTCCATTGCAAAAAATTTTTTTTCGAAATGAAATTGCTTCCAAATCACTAATCACTCCCCCACACTTAAAACTTTGTCCGTCTCGGGCAAAACAACATCAAGAAAACATCCCCAAGCAAACAAATCCATAGAAAAATTGGGGTTAAGATTAGGAATAATGAAAGACAATTCAAGAAGAGTATGCATCAAGTATGATCATGGAAAAATGGAAACAATAGGATTAGTCTTCATAAATGTGATCCAATCAACGAAATATGGTTTTAAAAGAAACTAAGCAAGTTCTAGAGTTCAATAACATGTGTGTCACAAATAAGGCTAATCTCACTAGGTAAAAACCATTCATCTCAAGTCATCAATTAAGAATTTAAAGCAAAGTAGTACTCAAGCATCCAAGATTTCATCCATGAACTCAAATTCTAAGTTTTGACAACCAAATTTAATTTATTTTCTAAAAGACTCTAAAATGCTATGGAGAAAACCTAAAGGGATACTTTTATTTCTACTCATGTAAGAAAAAGTGCTAAAAGAAAAGACATAGTATTTACAATAACCTAGAGGAATCTATTTATTCAATTTACTCTAGAAAACATAAAAGTGAAAAATGCGATAAAAGAAAATGCAAGAAAAAACCAACTCCCCTTTATTTCTGGTGGACGGAGTCGATCCAGAAGAAGCCTCCATCTTGGTAGTGGAGGAACATGGGTAGCTGAGTGAATTCGGGCTCCCCCACACTTAAACTTTACAAAATTTTGTTCAGGTGGCCTAAGGCGATTCAGGTTCAAAATCCACTGAAGGACTGGAGTGCTTCGAATTAAAGTAAAATAATCTCCTCCTTCTTTATGCCTTTCAGAAGTCCTTCCAGGAGGCTGAAGTCTGTTCAGTTGGAGCACCCACTCCTGAAGTCTTCTGGACCCTGCAAAATAATGTAATACCTTTCTCAAGCGTGCAGGGTCAGAAAGAAATAAAATGATATCAGTCTCTGCATGAGATGTATCCAAAACTGCATCATGTTCAATTAAATCAATTCTTGGTGTCTCAATAAATTTTTCACAGTTATTTTCTACAAAAAATACATCCTGAAATTTATCACAAATAATAAAATCAATCCTTGGCACTTTAATAAAAATTTCACAATTATTTTTCAACACAGATGTATCAAGCAATGTGTCACAGCCTATGAAATCAATCTCAGGTGCCTCAATGAATTTTTCACAATTATTGTCAGCATATGATATATCAAAAGACTCATCACAACAATTAACATCAAGTCTAGGCACCCCTAAAAAATTTTCACTATCAGCATTTTCAAGATATGTATCACCACATGCTTCAAATTTAACACTAGGTACCTCTAGGGATTTTTCACAGTCAAATTCTACAAGAGATGCATCCCTAGGTGTATCACAAACAATAAAATCAATTTGAGGTACCTCTACGCAATTTCCAGAAAAAATTGGAGGAGTATTTACCTGATCGTGCTGAAAAATACCTGGAGGTTCTACAGAAGTAGATGTATCCGTGTTCTCCTCCTGGTCATGTTCATGCTCCATTTCAGGTTCAGGTTCTGGTGGACACTCAACTAAAGCAGGTGATCCTTGGGTTCTTGCTTCCACCATGCAAGTCCCTACACTTTCAGGTAATTGTGGTGGTCCCTGGGGCTTAGTGCAATCCCCTACACCGATGGAATCATCTTCGTCAACCTTTCCTGTATCAACCAAATTAGAAAAATTAGGACCTTCAATAATACTATAATCACAAAATAAAAATTGAGAATGGTCCTGTGAAATAGGAATGGGTGATTCTTGGGGCTCAGTGCAGTCCCCTACACTCTCAATCCTATTCTCTGAATTTTCTGATGCATCAATCAATATAGGTGGTTCCTGGGGCTCTGTGCAATCCCCTGCACCTATGGAATCATCTGATTGTTCTAATCTTTGGGCTTTTATCTGATTCAATCGATCTTGAATGTTTTGAAACCATTGTTGTTGTTGTTCTTGAAAAGTTTGCTGTTGTTGTTGGATTTGTTGACACATCTCCATAATCCTTTGGTGTAGAGCCTCATCCCAATCAGGATCATCAAAACCTCCTTGGTTAGTGTGGAACCCCTGTTGGTCTTGAAATGGAAAATAGGGCTGCTGAAGTCCAGGAGGAGGCTGTGCATGCTGAAATGGAAACTGTTGGGGCTGCTCAAATGGATGAAATGACTGATTAAATTGCTGAATATTTGGTTCACAAGTTGGTGGAGATGGCTGAAAACTGTAGCCCTGAAAATTTTGGATTTGAGGTTGAAATTGTGGTGGTGAAAACTCAAATTGAGTGGGCTGAAAATTCTGGTTTTGTTGTTGGAAATTCTGAAATGGTGGCTGCCCATGCTGAATTTGTTGCTGGAAATTGGGCTGAAGTTGCTGAAATGATGGCTGCCCAATCTGATAATTCTGGAATAATGGCTGAATTGGCTGAAAATCTGGTTGAAATTGTTGTGGTGGCTGTAAAAACTGATTTGGTTGCTGGAAATTAGAATAGGGCTGTTGGAATTCTTGCTGGGTCTGCTGAAAGTGTGGACACGGCTGCTGATAAGTGGATGAAAACATTTTGAACCTGCACCTCTGTCACAAAACAAACAAGAAAAAATGGCAGTACCCGTATACAAAAGATAAAGCAACAGAAAATAGAACCCAATGATATGTAAAAAAAAAAAATACAATCAAAAATCAAACAAATCAACTAGTTGCTTCCCCGGTAACGACGCCAAAAATTTGACGGTCCCAAATCTACTATATTAAATTTGTCACGAATTGTGGGACCATCAGATTTAGAATTTATAAATGTGAATGAATGAATGACTGGAAACCCTTTTACAATCAAAAGTATGAAAATGTAATATAGGGGCCACAGGTCGTATTTTTCTCAGGGACTAGTTGACGTTGTGTGATTCGCGCTTGTATTTAAGTGTCGTTTGTGAATTTGGGTTTCGAATAAATATTTGGGTTTGGAATGCGAGTAGAAATTGAATGAAAGTACCAAGACAAGGAAGAAACTTAATCACGCAAATTTAAATCGAGTAATGGCAGCTCATGGACTCAACCAATAAGAAAAATCCAAGTAACCAACTTTGGAAAACAATTCTGGGTTGAAACAAAATCATACGGACAGTTAATGTGAAGCAATTGGTGTTGAGTAATGAATGAGAGACAAATCCAATATAAGGGTAAAACGTGCAAGGCTAAATCCAGCTGATGTATGGAAGACAATTCAACTCCACTTGGATGCAAGATTAACAAGCAACTATTTTCAAATGCAATGGCATTCAAATGCAAAGCTTTCTTGATACAAACTTCAGCTACTACAATTGAAACTGCAGAAATGGATTTGGCACAGACTTGAAACTGGAATGCAGTAATGGATACTACGATTCAGGCTCGTTGCAGAAATTTTGAAGGAAGAAGTGCAGCCGCTGATTGGAATGCAGAGTTTCCAATCAAACTGCTGCAGAATTAAGCTGCAGAACTGCAGAAAATTGGCTGCAGGGATTGCATTGCAGTTTTTCAGAGAAACTGAACACAAACACTCAAGCAAATGAATTCGTATGCTGAGTTCTAATTGCAGCACTTCACTGGTACATCCTCAAGAATGATAGCCACCATGTGCAGCAATGAAATTCAGAGACCCAAAGATGAAAACTGATTAACTTAGAAGCAAACTAAATACAGCAACACACACCAAACAAGTTAAATGCAAAATTTATCAAATACCTGCTCACGTGATACTCATTCAGGAATTTACCAACTGATACAAAGTTGGCACGCAGCAGCTTAATAAAGTTGCAGGAATAAATCTGAGTTCAGAAACATGCAAGGCAACCTAAGATCTAATTCACACCCCAAATTTCGAAGAAGATTAAAAAGGACAGCTATGTACTTGATACGAACTCAAGAGGTGATAATTCAAACTTTGCAGAAATTCAACACTGAAATTCAGAAATGAAATCTGTACACAACCATATAGCTGTGCCCAAACTGCATACATGGATACCGAAGCTTTGGAAATGAAAGAGACTAAAATATAAATTCAAAAGAACAACTCAAGCTAACTAGGTGCATTTAAAAGACTGATACGCAGCAGCTTAAGACTGAATACGCAGCAGATTGGACAGTAAGTGCAGAAATAAAACAGAACAACATTTACGCAGCAGGTATAACTGAAATTCAACTTTAAAACTGATACGAAAACAATAAACAGGTTCACGAGCTAACTACTTGCAGGAATTTAACCTAATTAGACAGAAAGCATTCAGAAATTGAAACTAAACGTGCAGATACAAAACCAAAACTGTAAGAAACGAGGCAGAAAATGAGATTACAGCTAGAAAACTCAAATTAACTAGTTAAACTACTCCTCAACTCTCCCTAAGCTCAAGGTTTCTTTGTTCGTCACGCAAAGGCTGGCCTCGAACCCCTAAGCTCAGCAATTCGCTGGAAAACAGCTCCGCTTGGTAAACTCTGCTCAAACTGCACAGTTGGGGAAATTTCCAATCCGAAAGCTTCGATCTCAGTTGTTGAGCTGCGATGGTGATTTGGAAACGATCTGAGGTCACCTGAGAACCCCTACAAGTGCCTCAGATCATCGAAAATGGATTGTGGCTAAGATCTCAGTGCTCGGACCACAGAGATTGCGAAACCCTCAACAAGCTCTGTCCGGTGCGAATTTGAGCTGAAATTTCCAACCAAATTATCCTCCAGCGACCCAAACCTTGATCCAGATGAAGAATTAAGGGGTCGCGCCCCTTGAATGGAAGAAATCTAGCTAAACAGTGAAGAGAAAACGAAGAACGAAGAAGACGGCGAGGAAACGCGACAAGGAAAGCTGCGGGCTCATTTCTGATTAAATAGGAAACAGTGGACGGTCCAGATTGCTTTGATGAAATCCAACGGTAGATCTTGGTCTGATTTGAGCCAAACTTTTATGATGATGATCTGGGGTCAGGATCTGTCTTGTGGTAGCTCGGATCCTCCAGATTTGCAATGGATGGTCCAGATCAACTCTATCTGTGAATGGACGCTCTAGAGCCCTCCTTGCTTGATCCAACGGTTGATTGAGCTCTGATTTGGATGAAACCTTCAGATCTTGATCATAGAGCTTGATCAACCCTAACCCTAGCTCGGATTGCTTCAGATCGTCCCGGATGGCTCAGATCTAGCCGCTCTTGAATCGGACGGCCCGGATTAATCCAAAATATGATAATTCGATCCGGTTCACATCCGACTCAGGTTTGACCCAGTATGCCCTAAGTCCAGGATCCTTTCTTGCCTACAAAAATATATCAGAAAATTAGTGGCCAAATAATCCAAAAATATGCAATTTTGCAATTAAGTCCAAAATAAGATAAAGTTCCAAAACCTAGGGTAAAATCATAATTAAGCAATAAAAACATGGGTCAAACATGGATTTTAGCAATTAAAATAATCAATAAAATGGTGCTTATCAACTCCCCCACACTTATCCTTGAGCGTCTCGCGAAACAACTAAATATGTATCCCCTAGATTTTCTTAAGCATAATTAGAAGCAAATGAAAAGAAATTACCTAGGGTTGTCAATTCTCATAAATCTAAGCTCTATGGATTAGTATCTTGTCCTTAAATCAAAAACTTAGCCTTTTCATCTATCATGAGTCATTGAGATGAATTTAAATCACTAGCCTTTCAAGGGAAGTTTTGGTGGCTCTCTCTTAAGTTCTAACTTGATGATGGAAGTGGAGCTCACTCAAACACACATGCTTCTTGCACTACCATAGGCTTGCTTATTATCTACTCTCCACCATTAGTCATGAATAGGATCAACATCTACAAAAACAAATGAAAACATGAAAAATGGTGAGAAATGGAATAAAAATCAAGAAAATGAAAATATTGCTAAAGTGGGAGACTTGGTTGCTCAAGTATGTTTCCAATGTGCTTTGCCCCATCTTTCAGTCCTCTAGTGAAATACAAAGTGTGATGGAGTGAAACTTGAATAATTCCTCTGATTTGGATGAAAAACAACTCCATTTGATCTCAATGTGCCAAGTTTCAATTTTTGTGCCAACCTTGCTTCTTTCTTCTCTTTTCTGATTTTTCTCTTCTTCTTTTATCCTCTAGCAAGGTCAGATTTGTAGTGGAGCAAAGCTTTTAATTCGGATCAGAGAACTTCAATGATTTTCAATGCCAACTCAATTGTGTCCACTTTGTTTCTTTTCATTTTTTTCAAACTGCTTTTTTTTTTCTTTTCTCTGCTCTGAATTGAAACATCCCAGCAGCTACATTCTTTTGTTCTGATCAGCAGTGAATAACCTTGATACAAATTTGATGCACTTATATACTAAGTTCCTTGATTCACAACCCTTTAAAACCAATTTCAGCTTCATCTTGATACTATCTCTGCACAAAAACTGCTTTCATGGAACATACCTTCTGAATTTTCTTTTCTTTTTCAGCTGCAGATCAGATGCTAGCATTTGGTAGCAACCTTGCATTAAATGGTAGTGGAAACCTCAAGTATTCCTCTCACAAATTCAAATCAGAACATGGAATTTCAGCCACTTGCATTCTTCTTTTTATTCTGATCAGCAGCTCTAGCATAATGTATCCTGATTTCTATAGCAAAGACAGCTTCAATCAGCTGCAATCAGGGTGGCCGAACAGCTCATTTTGGTTTTTGGCACAGAAATTCTGCAATGATTCAATTAATTCCAGCTTCAACTCTACCCTTGCCGTGTGCTTCAATTTCATACCCTAGATTGATACAAACTGCATTCTCAGCCCTTTTGACCCTGATTTTTTTCTTTTTCTTCCCTAGCTGCATTCTCAGCTTGCTGTTCTTCGAAATATCTAATGGCTGGTGAAGATGGCTCACTTAATCCTTGATTAGCAGCCCTTGAAACCCACTTTTGCAACTCAATTCAGATCAGCACTTCAATTCTGCACTGCACAGAATTTGTTCAGCTTCATGTTTTCCAGCTGTGTTCAGCTTCTGATCAGCTCTTTCTTTTTTTCGTACAGCTGATTTCAGGCCTCCAACAAGGTGTGGCTGATTTCTACAACAATGATCAGCCGCAATCAGCTTCTAGAAGGGTGGCTAAACAACTTTTTGGCTACTTTCTTCTTTTGGCACAGATTTTCCTTCCTTTCTCTGTTTTTGGCACAGATTCTCTACATTTCCTCAGATCTGTCCATCTCCAATTCAGTATTTATCAAGAGGTTTTGCTTTCTTAAGCAAAGAAAAACTGCAAGCAAAGAAAAACATTTCTGCCCAAAACATTCTGCTCACAACTTTACTTTCATTTATTGCATGCCACTTGGATTTCAAAGTATGATAAGGAATCTAGATCTCCATTTTTGCTTCCATCTCCCTTGCCCATTCTTGGTACCAAACTCACTCACTTGGCACCTTTTGGTTTCAATCTTAGCACATGAAATTTTTTTTTTTCGAGTTGAAATGCATCCAAAACTTTAGTCACTCCCCCACACTTGAATCTTTGTCCGTCTCGGGCAAAATAGCATTAGAAACATATCAAACACAAGTCCAAAGAAAAGTGAAGGGAAGAGAAGGAAATAAGTAAGGACAAATAGGATAAACATGATTATTGCTAAAAATTGATGTGGAAAGGAAAACAAATGGAGTAGCCTCTATAGATGTGATCCAATCATTGAAATATGGTTTTGAAAGAACCTAAGCAAGTTCTAGAGTACAATAACATAGGTGTGTCACAAAAATAAGGCTAAGTCTCTCTAGGTCAAAATAATTCATCCCAAGTCCTCAATTAAGAATCTAAAGCAAAGTAGTACTCAAGCATCCAAGAATTCATCCATTAGCTCAAACCCTAAGTTTTGACAATCAAATTTAATTTGTTTTCAGAAGACTCTAAAATGCTATGGAGAATACCTAAAGGGATACTTTTATTTCTACTCATGCAAAAGTGCTAAAAGAAAAGACATGGTATTTACAACGATTATTTATTCAATTTACTCTAGAAAACATAAAAATGAAAAATGCGATAAAAGAAAATGCAAGAAAGTAAAATCTCCCCTTTATTTCTGGTGGACGGAGTCTATCCAAAAGTAGCCTCCATCTTGGTAGTGGAGGTGTCTGGGTGGCTGGGAGATTTGGAACTCCCCCACACTTAAACTTCACAAAAATTTGCTCTGGTGGCCTCAGGCGATTCAGGTTCAAGAGCCATTCAAGGGATGGAGTGCTTTTAATTAAAGTCAGATCATCTCCTCCTTCTTGATGCCCTTCAGAAGTCCTTCCAGGAGGCTGGAGTCTGTTCAGTTGGAGTACCCACTCCTGAAGTCTTCTGGACCCTGCAAAACAATATAATACCTCTCTCAAGTGTTCAGGGTCAGAAAGAAATGATATAAATTCAGTCTCTGCATTAAATGAATCCAGAACTGCATCATATTCAATTAAATCAATTCTTGGTGCCTCAATGAAATTTTCAAAATCATTTTCTACCAAATTTGCATCCAGATACTCATCACATATAAAGAAATCAATTTCTGGCTCATCAATAGAAATTTCACAATTATTTTCAATCAAGGGTATATTAAGCAATGTATCACAACCAATCAAATCAATATCAGGTATCTCCAAAAGTCTTTCACATTCATTCTCAGCATATGAAATAGCAAGAGATTCATCAAAATAAATAACATCAATTTCAGGCACTTCTAAAAAATTTTCACTATCCATATCCACAAAAGATGTATTAAGTGATTCATCATAAAAAACAACATCAATTATAGGTGCCTCTAAAATTATTTCACCACCCATATCTACAAGAGATGTATCAAGTAATGCAGTACGATCAATAAAATCAATGTTTGGTACCTCTATTGGATTTTCACAAACAATCTCTACACAAGGTATATCAATAAATTCATCAGAATCAATAAAATCAGTACTAGGTACCTCACTGCATTTTTCTGAACAAAGAGGAGAAATACTTACCTGAGCGTGCTGGATAATACCTGAAGGTGTATCTGTGGTCTCCTCCTGGTCATGTTCATGCTCCTCTTCAGCCTCAGGCTCTGGTGGACAATCAACTGGTGATCCTTGGGTGCTTGCTTCCACTATGCAAGTCCCTACACTTTCTGGTTCATTCTCTAAATCTTGTGGTGGTCCCTGGGGCTTAGTGCAATCCCCTACACCTATGGAATCATCTCCTCTGCATGCTTCTCCTGTAATATCTGCAGCAACAGTATCAGAAAAATTAGGACCATCAATAATGCTATCATCAGAAAATAAAAGTCTAGAATGGTCCTGTGGAGCTTCAGTTTCTTCTTCTTGAGCTGAAACATTTGAAAATGAATTTTGAGTAGGAATCTCCGGAGGGATGCATGCTGTAGGTGCCCAGATTTTAATGTATTCTTCTTCTTCTTCTTCTACTAAATTTGCAGGATTAATTGAAGAAGGACTTTGTCATGCACTAGGGTCACCTTGAATTGATATAAAACCAACTCCGGGGCTCTCAGAATTAAAAATAGCTTGAGAAGCTATTTGCTCTGCTCTTTGGGCTTTTATCTGATTCAAATCATTAGCCACTTGTTTCATTTGCCTTTCGATGTTTTGAAGCTCTTGTTGACACATTTGTAGAAATTGAGACTGTGGGGGTTGATCAAATGGTTGAACAGACTGATTAAACTGCTGAAAAGTTGGTTCACCACTTGGTCGAAATTGCTGAAAATTGTAGCCCTGGAATTCTTGTATCTGAGGTTGAATTTGTGGTGGTGAATACTGAAGTTGAGTGGGATGAAATTCTTATTGCCATGGCTGAAAATTTTGGAAAGGTTGCCCTTGCTGATATTGTTGAAATTGTGACTGATCTTGTTGATAAAGTGGCTGAAAGTTAGGCTGAAATTGCTGAAAGTGGGGCTGAAAATTTTGAAATTGGGGCTGCCCATTCTGAAAATTCTGGAAAATTGGTTGAATTGGCTGAAAATCCGGCTGAAATTGTTGAAATTGCTGTGGTTGCTCAAATTGTTGTAATGGTGGCTGAAAAAATTGATTGGGTTGCTGAAAAGTTTGGTTGCAAGGTTGTTGAAATTGGTTGAAAGGCTGAAACTCTGATGACCACATTTTAATCTTGCAGCCCTGTCCCCGGCAACGGCGCCAAAAATTTGACGGGCCCAAAATACTATGTTAATTTGTCACGAAATGTATGGGCTCATCAAATTTAAATATCAATGAATGAATGAAATGCTGGAAACCCTTTTACAATCAAAAGTATGAAAATGTAATATAGGGGCCACAGGTCGTATTTTTCTCGGGGCTAGTTGACGTTGTGTGATTCGCGCTTGTATTTAGGTGTCGTTTATGTTTTGGGTTTCAAATATAATTAGGTTTTTGGGTTCAAATAAAAAATGGAAACGTAATGGAAAACAATCTGGTAAACAATCTGATATTAAGTGCAAGCCAAATACTGAGTAAATGAATCCAACCAATGTTAAGCAATCTAAACAAATCACTAAGTCACTGCCGAAACCTAACTTGACTCTAAATGCAAGCAACAATTTGATACCACAATGAGGAAACTGATGTGCCAAAAGATGACATTGAATACATGACTTTGTAGCTAATCAATTCAGCTTGGGCCAGGTTTTTAACTCGAATCTCAGCAATAATCGATGCAGGAACAGCTGATGCAGAAATTACTGCAGAATTTCAGCAACATTCCAATGCAGAATTAAAATGCAAGAAGGCAAAACCTAAAGTAGGAAATTTCAGACTTGATTCCTGTGCTGGAAGAAACCAAGCAGCTAAATCTGAATGCACAAGCTGGCTTGAAGATTGATACTAAAAACTGCAGAAATCAAGGCTGATCACTTCAGATATAAGCTGAATGAAAGCATGAACTCAGAATTGCAGTACAAGAATGTAAAATGCAGTATCAATTTCGAGTTCAAAAATGCAATGACAGATTGGATGCTGAAGTAATTCAGAATTAGGAGGATGAAATCAGAGATGTGAAACTACAATGCAGCAGAACTGATCAGTTTAGAAATGCTAAGTGCAGAAATGAAAGGAAATGAAAGAACCCAAAGATGAAGACTAGTCAACTCAAAAGCAGATTGTATGCATGATCACATGGAACAAGCTGAATGCACAGTTCACAAAACACTTGTCCACTTGATACAAGAAGCAAGAATCATAGACAGCTGATACACAAACCAAAACAAACTGATATGCAATATGTGCAGAAATTTCAGAAAAGATGCAGAATTCAGAAATGAAGGGATGTGTAGCTGATTAATTCAGCTTGAGAGGCTGAGCTATCGATGAAGTTATCTGTGCATGAGCTGAAAGAAGTCCGAAGCTATTTGCTAATCAATCTCAAACACATCTAATGCGGCACTAAGGCAGGAATGCAGAAATTTAATGGTTGCAGGAGCAATGTGCAGAAATGCATGCTGAACAATGCTGTGAAGGAGAATTGCAGTTCATAACTTGATTGGATGCGATGGAAACTAATTCAACCGCAAAAGTACACTACAAAGCGTGTCAAAACTGGATACAAATCAGTGCGGAGGCTGAATTGATACACAATCTGGAACATCAAGAAAATCTGATACGCAGGTTTGTAGAAGTGCAGAAATGCAGGAATTGCAGAAAAGAAACAATTTCAGAAATGATTCAATGCAAGGCAAGCTGAATTCGGGTGCAAAACCTAATGTTCAGACGAGATATAAAACATCTACGGGTTGCTCAACACAAACTTAAGAAGCTAACAGAAGAAACGTGCTGTCCTAAAACTGAAATTGTGCAGAAATAAGTTGATACGCAACATTGACAAACTGATACGCAAACTCTAAATGTAAACAAACTAAAATTTAACTAAATTGGTCACTAAACAAGTTCCTAAGTTGCTTATCTTGAAGATCGCAAACCTAATTAAGCTAAACAATCAGAAAATAACTAAACAGCTGATAAAATTGCAGAAAACAGATTGCGCAGAAATGAACTATAGCTAAAGCAATGAAACTTAAGTGTCTAAGCTACTCCTCAACCATTCCAACGCAAGAGCTCCTTGGTCGTCAATCAAGGGAGAACCTCGGACCCGCAAGCTCTACAAATCAGTGAAAATTGCCTCTGCTACCGAATCTGATCAGATCCCTGCTCAAACTGAAATTCAGCTCCGAATTCTTCAATCTCGCTGTTATGGCTTGCGAGATGGATTTGGGAATGACCGAGACCTTCCAGGGAACCCCTCTGGTCAGCTCGAATGCGGTGGAAATGGAATACAGCTGAGTTCGTTGAAGTCGGATAGCAAATCTGCCGAGACCTCGCGCAACTTCGCTATTGAGCAGAAATCGAATCTAAGACCTCGCTGAGAATCTCTTCACTGACCTAACCCTTGCTTTGATGATGGATTGAGGGATCGCGCCTCCTTTGATGAAGAAACAAGCTAAGAAATGGAAGAACAGCTGAAGACGATGACTACTGCGGCGGAGACGCGACGAAGGAGAAAGCCTGGGAATTTTTGATTAAATACATTAGCAATGGACGGCTGTGATTGATCGGATGAAATCCAACGGCTGATCTTGCTCTGATTGGAGCCAAACTTTTATGATGATGATCTGGGGTCAGGATCTGCCTTGTGGTAGCTCGGATCCTCCAGATATGCAACGGATGGTCCAGATCAACTCAATCTGTGAATGGACGCTCTAGAGCCCTCCTTGCTTGATCCAACGGTTGATCTAGCTCTGATTGGGATGAAACCTTCAGATCTTGATCATAGAGCTTAATCAACCCTAACCCTAGCTCGGATTGCTTCAGATCGTCCCGGATGGCTCAGATCTAGCCGCTTTTGAATCGGACGGCCCGGATTAATCGTAGGCTTGATAATTCGATCCGGTTCACATCCGACTCAGGTTTGACCCAGTATGCCCTAGGTCCAGGATCCTTTAATACCTACAAAAATATATCAGAAAATTAGTAGTCAAATAATCCAAAAATTGTGTAATTTTGCAATTAAGTTCAAAATAAGATAAAGTTCCAAAACCTAGGGTAAAAATCATAATTAAGCAATAAAAACATAGGTCAAACATGGATTTTAACATCTAAAATAATCACAAAAATGGTACTTATCAGCGCAATCTCAAGAAGGAGAAGAAGTGAGGGTCAGCGGCAAGGAGGTGATCCGGTGGTGCTCGGCGCCGCAAGTGAGGGAGGAGGAGAAACTGGCTGGCTAGGGTTGGTGAAGGAGAGTTCTCTTCTTCATCATCTTCTTCCTCTTCTTCTATCCTTCCCCTCTTGACCGATGCATCCTTGGAGCAAGGAAGAGGGTCGGTGACTTGAGGTGAAGGTGGTGTGGCCGGCGGCGCTAGGTAAGGGAAGGAGGAGATATTTCCTTATTTGTGGTCGGCGCAAGCAAGAGGTTGGAAGGCTTTGGTGACTTCGGTTCTTGGTAGATCGTCGCCCACACGACGTCCAAGAAGGGGAGGGTCGTACAATAGAAGATCACGAGGTAAACGAGAGGTATATCTTCTCCTTTGGTTCCTTGTTCTTGTTTAATTAATTATCATTTTATGTTAATTAATTATTTGATTATTATTCATTATTTCATATTAATAATAATCTTAGACCTCGATGATAAACACAAAAACTGGCGATCTACTCGTCATCTATTCTGCAGCTAATCAGCGGATGAGATTGACTGCTAGAACAACACGTTTGTTCAAGTGGCTACTCGAATCGGTTAGCACGATGATGAGATGATCTTTTGGGAAATAGGTCTCCATTCAGATTAAAATTTTAATTCGTGGATATGGAGAGGTTTCCCATGCGCGACCCAGAATCTCTGCAAGGTGGAAACCAACAATTAGTATCAGATCCAATGGTTTCCGATTTTGTATGTTTTGGAGTCGGTTACATTTTTGCACTTTATCATGTATTTTATTTTGCCGAATAATAGTAGGATGTGCATTGGCTAACTCTTTGGTTGTAGGCATGAGATCCGACTATTATGGCTAAATATGTGTGTATGTGATTGGTTGTGTATGTATGTAATATTATTTGAATCCTCGGGTTTGACGAGGCTAAATTTGGTATTTAATTTTTGTAATTAAATATGACACTTGTTTAGCCACGTTTTTTGATTTACTTTCGATCTAGATTTTTATACACTTCTTCGTGGAGTATAGGATCGATGGATGTAAATTAAATTGCATTTTATCTCGGCTCGGAGGACCCCTTCATGGAGCTTGCGCATGGTGATAGGAGGTGGAGATGAGATGGCGACACGACTGGAGGCATATTGAAGACTAAAGCCATAATAGTTGAAAAAATTAATTTTTCTTATTTATTGCTTTTAGTTTATATGCTTGTCGTGCATGCATGAAAATTCCTCAATTATAAATAACTAAGTGAGACAGGAACTCTAAGAGTCCCATGACCTTCATTACTAATTTGACATGTGATGCAAACAAGCTTGCGCGTTGGCTCTGAGTGCCTTCCTCCATATTGGATGAGCTTGTTTTGCGGATCACTAGGTCAGACATGATTATAGGAAGTTATTTATGAGCGTGTGATTTTCCCCATCAGACAACACATAATCCTAAATAATTACCTTAGTATCGTATAATGGTAAACACTTAGATGCAAATAATAGTATCCTCCTCATCGGAGTCACTGCTATTATTTGTAGGGCCGAAGAGGAACCAACTGTAACACCCAATAATTTTTTGGTATTATTAGGGATTTTTCTGAATTTTATAGCATTTTTTCGGATTAAAATAAAAAGAAAAAAAATATAAGAGGTCGGGCGGGGTTTGATCCCGCAACCACAAGGCAAGCAAAGCCTTAAGGGCGTCCAGGAAACCAGCTGGGCAAGGGTATCAAGCACAAAAAAGTATGAAGCGAAATAATATTATAGTTGATTTAGCCCGTTTCATGAAGAGGTATTTAAACTTCCACTTAAGTCACGTTAAGACGCGATTAGGGCTTGGAGGAGGCTGCGCGAACAGGGGTGGGAGGCTGCGGAAATAGGGAGAAAAGAGAGGAGTTTCCTTACTTCCTCTTCCTCCTCTTGAGTGGAGAACCTAGGGCTTCTTCCCTAGGGCCAAGAAGTGGAGTTTTCTTGCAAAGGAAGAGGAAAAGAACCCTACGCTAGGAATTTCGAGATACTTAGTGAGTTTTCTTCAAGAAAAGAGTAAGTAAATCACTCACCTACAATAGAAGTAGTTTCGCCATGTATTTCTCGTTGTAGAACCATGTTTGTGATCTAAGTGCATGCTTTAAGATTATGGTTTTCTTATTTGTGTGTTTTAAGTTCCTAAAGAATACATGTTTTATCATAGAATATGAATTGGAGTAAGTTTTTGTGTATGTGACCTAAGTATGACAAGAGTAAGTTCTTGAAAAGTCCCAAAAGAGAGTTTTGGGGTTAAGGGCACGCAAGGTGCTCGATGAAAGTTCCAAGTAAGAAAAGGTAAAGGTTTATAGTGCAAGATTTATGAAAAAGAAAGTTAGCTTGATAAATACAAGCATTATGAGTAAGAAAGTATTTTACTTTTGTAAAGTGACATGCACCGGGCAAATGAGAGACCCATAGAAAGTAAGAAAGAAGCTCTAATAGGGTGCGGTGGCTAGCTACCCCGAAACCTATTAGGGATGCGCGCATTGGTACACTGATACCAGGTACATTGTCAAGGCCTGAGAAAATTGATTATTATTTTGAAGTATATGAGTATATGTAAGTGTTTTCAGTTTAAGCATATGTTTTGCTAAGTATGTTAATATTGTTATATTACAAGCATGTTAAAGAGCATGAGCAAGGAAGTTAGTGGTTTAAAGTATGGAAATGCATAAGTAGCAAGTCTCAAAAGAAATTATGAGCATGTTAGATTTGCCAATGTATTAATGCTAGTAAATGTTTTCAAGCATGATTGAGCATGATAAGTATGTGAAAGTTTCCATGTGTAAGTATTTCAAAGTGCATGTGTTTTGAAGCAAGCATTATTTGAAAAGAGCATGTTTATCATTGATCGCATGGATTTGTGAGTTAGGATTTACTTACTAAGCAAATCGCTTATTAGTTGCATTTCCTTCTATTGCAGACAAAGGTAAAGAAAAAGCATAAGCTAGGGAGGCGAGCGAGACTTGCATTGATGTTCAGTGGCGGTGGAACCGTGGAAGAGATCGTCCGGTTAAGTCTTGTAGAACATGTGTTTTGGTATTTTGAATTGGTAGAACGAATGACTTTGTTTAAACCTTGCATAGAGACAAAGTTGGGTACAAACTCTAGTCTAGATTTCACATATTTTGATAGCTTATTTACTTCTGCAAAGATCCTAATTGCAAGTTTATGAGTTTGTTTTGGGTTGCTAAAATGTTTATAAAACTAGTATAGAGTATAGAAATGGAGTTATGTCTTTGTATGTCTTAAAAGTATATGAATTGTGGAGCTTTGGAAATGATTTTCAGGTCTGTAAATGCAGGTTTCAGGCGTGCCAGTCGACTGGTTCAGAACCAGTCGACTGCCCTATCGAACAGAAAGTTTCTGTTCGCCGCACCAGTTGACTGCCAAGAGGCCAGTCGACTGGTGCTGTTAGTGATATGAGAGAAGTGTCCTAAGGCAATCGCCTTATGATTGTAAACATTTATTTTAATAAATGATAATTCACTATTTGAGTATACATGTTTATGTATTTGATTGGGATCTTAAACTCATCTACTGAATGTCCGCAATACAACTCACAGCATAAGAGAATTTGTGATGGGATCACAACTTGTGATTATCTCTAAATGTGCAAATGTGAAGTATTGAAAATATCCCTAGTCGATGAATTGATAAAAACGGACACTATCAATTCTGTTGAGACTAGCATGGGTTATTCTCTAATCAGCTGATTCTCACTGGCTGGTGACATTGGGATGTCCGGAGATAAACATGGATGCTAGTTAAGGGAACTAGTTCATTGGAGTGACTAGCCGTAAAACTTCATATGGTTATCTATAAAGATATGTCAATAAAGTTTTTACTGCAGCTTAAGTGCGATGTTCCTTTGACTTGCGGTGTTCAAGTCATCTTGGTCATGGAGACTTATACTTTAACATCTTAAGCAAGCATCTCCAAAGGAGGTGTGGACCCAGGATGATTGGGTATGAGCCGAAGTACCCGAAGATGTTTGAACAGCCTACAAAGGATTCACCACTCCTTGCGAGGAGATGTATACCCAGGCCTATCGTCGGATTGTTACTCAAAACCTCTGGCCAGAGTATATCATGTTAAGAGTGCGAGTCTCTTAAATACATGAGAGTAATTAGAAATCCAAAGGATGAGAAAGACATTACTTGGGCTAGGTGTGACGTAGTCAGCCTAGTGGGGACTGACACAAATAGACCGTATCCTGAACCAAGTGGGTATAAGATGGTGAAGGGAATGGGGCACGATTCATTAGAGCTGCTGAAGGGTTTCAGAGTAATTTCTTCTGAGGTCAAACCGTTGATCTTTCGATTAATTGGGGATCATGATGTACTACTGGGTGCCACTCATGATCGTTCTATAATTAATGGGTTAATTATAGACGGCCAACATAAATCGAAAGCCTATTTAGTCATACGCACTACGGGTAATCCGAGGGATTTAAAACGAGTTGAAAATTGGATTTTCCGATCAAGAGAAATAAGTCGAATCTGAGTTAATCAGAGGCGCAATGGAAGCTAAAAATGGCTAAGTCTTTTGAAGGCTTTTTGGGCGAATTAAATGAGTTTAATTCGCGTTGGTTCGGCTCGGTTTAGGCCGGCCAAAGAGGGTGTCAACCCTCCTTGGTTGGCCGGCCATTAAAAGGGAAAAAAACCAATTTAATTAGTTTAATTAATAAAATGAATCTAGTGCGATTTATTTTATAAATTATGGATAAATAAATTTGTATAAAGAAATTTATATAAATAAATTTGTAGAAATTTATTCTTTTATGGAAGTTAAAATAATCCATGAATTGGTTTATTTTAATTTTATAAAATCAATTATGAATTGATTTTTTCATAATAAGAAAGTTTATAAATTACTTATAGAATTTATTCCATAATTTAAAGAGAAGAAGAATTTGTTTTATTATAAATTAGTTATAATAAGACTCGGCTTAAACGGAACAATTAATAAGAGAATTTATAAGATAAATTTCTTATAACTAATTCCGTTAATTCCGTTAAGAGGGAGACTTAGCAAAGGAGTTTCTACTATATAAAGGAACCAAAGGCAAGCCCTTATTACGCATTACTAATTGAGATTAGTAACTTCCTCTCTCCCTCTCTCTTATCTCTTCTCCCTCTCCTTTCCCTTAGGGCCGACGCCCTTCTTGGAGAATTAGGGCCGGCTCCCACCTTCCTTGCTAGGGCCGGCGCACCCTATCAACACCAAGCAAGGTTGCCGTGAGCTTCAAGAAGAAGGAGAAACGAAACAAGAAGAAGAAGAAGCGGATAGCGACTCCTCTCTTCCCGGAATTCGATTCCGTTTTCTTGGTGGTTAGTTTCCCTTTCCTCTCTTGATCTTTCTTGTTGTGCCTATAGAGAATCTAGTAGTTCTCGTCGGCACAAAACTCGTGACTTTGCGAAGTCATCCCGAAGAGAACTCGGCGTGGACGCGAATAGAGGCGGAGCTTCCAAGGGACGCTACGGTTGGATCTCGTCCCTTACTTCGAGTTACGAGAGGTATAATGTAAATTAGTTTACTTTTCCGCAAAGTTTTATTTTATGATTATGTCAACACACTATAAGGTTGCATGCTAGATACGTGGTTAAAATAATTTAGGAAATTATTTTATGCTAATTCTTCCGCTGCACGTAAAAATTATTTTATGCTAATTCTTCCGCTGCACGTAAAAATTTTGAATTTTACGAACCCGTATCCCTGTCGACATGCACTCGGTCCCAACAGGTGCCGGGCACAGAAAGTTTCTGTGGCTAACACCAGTCGACTGGCTATATAGCAGTCGACTGGTAACATTAAAAAGAAAGTGTTGTAGGGCAGATGGTTAGTGCTTCTCTTTTACAACTAAGAGGTCTAGGGGTCAAATCCTTGCAAAGTAAATAAAATGAAAGTTTTTTTTTAAAAGAAAAAAAATTCAGAGCAAGTTAAGGGAAGTCAAGTAGTTGTAACCCAAAGCTAAGGATAAGGTAAAGTTAAGGTTAAGTGAATGTGACGTCCGTCTTAAAGTTAAGAGAAGGCTAGTCGTCACAGAGTGGTATCAGAGCAAAAGGTTCCACCCTTTCGCCACACTGACATCAAGCATCAATCCTGCCGCCTGCTAAGTAAGAAGTTCATATGTTGTAGTTTTGTATGCTTTTCATTATTAACTGCTAGTATCAGTATGTGCATGATGATAAGGAAGTATGTTAGTATTATTATATGCTATTATGTGCATGATTAGTAAATGCTATTATGAGTATGATGATCAGTAATGCTATTATGAGTATGATGACAGTATGATGATATGACATATGTTATATGAGTATGATGATAGTATGATGATGAGTATGATGATAGTATGGTGATATGGCATATGCCATATGAGTATGATGATATGAGTAGGATGATAGTAAAGTAATGAAATGTCCTTATTGATGAAATCTCATTACCCTCTTTATGATATAATGTAAGAGAATGCCAAGAGGACGTCCTAGATGATGTAAAGTAAGAGAATGCCAAGAGGACGTCCTAGAAAGACCCTAAACGAGGAGCGAGCTCCTAAAGGGCAAGAGGCAGAGTCAGTACTACCACCAAGTCTCTTAGAGGTGGTAGCGCAGTTATGGAGACAGTTAGCAGAATAACAGCAAGTTATTGCCACCATGATAGCTAACCAGTAGGTCACTCCTGTTACCCCGTTGGTGGCGAATGTAGTAGCACCAATTGTGACCAAAGACCCATCGGTTATTTCTATAGTCCCTGCAAGGGGGGTAAGGCAAGAAGCGTACCTCATCTAGTGTTAGAAACTGAAGCCAGAGAACTTCATAGGCACAAGTGAACCATGGGATTCTCAAGCATGGTTCAAAACGTTGGAAAGCAAAGTAGAGCAACTGGACTGACCTGAGGTAGAGAAGATAAAGTGCGCCTCCTTCTGCCTTACCGGAGATGCTAGATTGTGATGGGAGAGAGTCTAGGCCAAGAGAAATGTCAACCAGATGACATGGGCCGACTTCGAGATTGAGTTCTTTGAAGAATACATTCGTATGCGAGTAACCAACAAGCATTATGATGAATTCACGGAGTTCAGACCTGGAGAACTATCCGTGGATGAAGCAGTGAGGAAGTTCAACCGACTAGCTTGTCTGTGCCTAGAGCTAGTTGGCACTGAAAGAGAAAGAGTCAGGCTAATGATCAAGATGTTAAGGACTGAGATAGCTTTAAAGGTGGCCAGCGGTGTTAGTAGGCTGCAGACCTCGGAAGGACAGATAACAGTATAAAGGCCACCAGAAATGTTAAACGATGAAGTTCTTAATGACCTTACCTTCGAGAGAGGTCATGGCATCTACTCAGTGGCTAAGAGCTGTATTAATTCGGATTTCCAACCGAGAACTCTATAGTGATTTAGTAGTCCTTGAGATGAAGGATTACAATATCATTTTAGGGATGGATTTCTTGAGCAAGTACAGTGCCTCTATTGAATGCCACAAAAGAAGAGTAAAGTTCACACCAGAAGCAGAACCTCCATTCGAGTTTATTGAAGACCCAAAGAGAAAGACAAAAAGGTTCTTATCTACCTTACAAGCTCAGAGAATGTTAGAGAAGGAGTGTTCTGGTTTTCTAGCTCATATAGTAGATGCAAGTCAAAGAGAAGGATTAAAGAAAGAGGAAGTGAGGGTAGTCTGTGACTATCCGGAGGTGTTTCCTGAAGAGTTACCAGGACTCCCTTCCAATCGAGAACTTGAATTTGAAATTGAGTTGGTTCCAGGAACCAACCCAATTTCAAAGGCACCTTATCGCATGGCACCAGCAGAACTGAAAGAGCTGCAAGAACAGTTACAAGAGCTGCTCGACAACGGTTTCATCCGCCCTAGTCATTCACATTGGGGAGCTCCTGTGTTATTCGTCAAGAAGAAAGATGAATCCATGCGAATGTGCATAGATTATCGAGCCTTAAATAAGGTAACCATCAAGAACAGATATCCTTTGCCAAGGATAGATGATTTATTCGATCAGTTGAAGGGAGCCACGGTGTTCTCCAAAATAGATCTGCGATCAGGTTACCATCAACTCAAAGTGAAGGAGAGTGATGTGCCAAAGACTGCTTTCAGTACAAGATATGGGCACTACGAGTTTGTGGTCATGCCCTTTGGAGTGACAAACGCCCCTGCGACGTTTATGGATCTAATGAATAGAGTGTTCAAGGACTTTCTTGACAAGTTCGTCATTGTCTTCATTGATGATATCCTAGTATATTCAAAGACTCAGGAAGAACATGAAGAACACCTGAAGATAGTATTGCAGACCTTACACTAGAGGGAGCTGTACGCCAAATTCTCAAAGTATGAGTTTTGGCTTGACCAGGTGTCATTCATATGCCACATCATTTCCAAAGAAGGCATTATGGTAGACCCAGCCAAGATTGAAGCAGTTAGTAACTGGAGTCGACCAACGAATGCTAGTGAGATCAGAAGTTTTCTGGGTTTAGCAGGGTACTACAGAAGGTTTGTAGAGGACTTTTCAAAGATAGCTTCTCCACTTACAACCCTTACCAGAAAGAATAAGAAGTATGAGTGGACTGAAGACTATGAGCAGAGTTTTCTTGAGTTGAAGAAGAGACTGACAAGCGCTCCTATTCTTACAGTACCCGAAGGTGATAAGAGCTTTGATATATACAGTGATGCATCAAAGCTAGGACTTGGAGCCGTACTTATGCAAGAAGGCAAAGTCATAGCTTATGCTTCCAGGCAACTCAAGGATTATGAAAAGAATTACCCCACTCATGATCTGGAGTTGGCAGCTGTAGTCTTAGATTTAAAAATATGGAGACATTATCTGTATGGAGTGCAGTGCAAGATTTATATAGATCACCAGAGTCTGAAATATTTCTTCACTCAGAAAGACCTCAATATGTGTAACGCCCCAAAATTTCCATTTTTAGTTCATAAAGTCCTTGAAAGTAGTTAGAAATGGTTTAGAAATATTCTAGATATTTTAGGGATTTTTAGAATATTTTTATGGAATTTTCCGAGTCCGTTTAGTATTTTTGGAAAAAGAAAAAAGAAAAAAATAAAAAGAAAAAAAGGAAAAACCAATTAAGTGCAGCAGGTGGATCGAACCCGCGACCACCGCGAGACCACACAAACGCGCAACCGGCTGGGCTAGGGGTATCAAGCACAACAAGGGACGGAGAGAAGGGTATTTACGGTATAGTTAGGTTGATCCGACCCTTAAGTATAAATAGCTAATTAAAGAGAGAAGTTTTATTTCTCTCCTTTCCAAACCCTCACGCCGACCTCCTCTCCTCTCTTGGGGCGACGCCGACCAACATCAAGCTCTAGAGGGCCGGCCAAGACTCTTCTCCAAGAGATAATCCTATATTCGGGATCCCCGCGACGAGAGGAACGCGTAGGCGTGAAGAATTCTCCGAGATCTCAAGTTTCTCCCGAGCTCTAGACGTCAATCTTGGTTGTAAGTCCAAGATATCAATGTAAGTACTGCTCACCTGCAGTAAGAGGCGGTTTTTCCGCGAGAATTTCCTTTAAAAGTTTTTAAAAGTGATATTTACTTCTTGTTAAGATTTTTGCATGTGATCTTAGTTCATTATATGCTTATATATTTTATTGAGTGCCCTATATGAGATTAGGGACCAAGAAAAGCTATGAGAAAAGAAAAGAGAAGATAAAGATAAGAAAAGAAAAGGCCAAGGCCTTAAGAAATCCCGAAAAGTCAAGACTTAGGGATTTTAGCACGCAAGGTGCTCCAGAAAATGCCAAGGCATTTACAGATAAGAAAGAAAAGAAAGAAAAGCTATTTTATTTTTCTAAGACCAGTACCCGGCGTCCAAGGGCGTCGTTAAAGAAATCCAGGTGTCCAATTCCAAGGTCTTGGCCCTGGTAGACCAAGGTCTGCTCTATTAGGATTGGTGGCTCGCTACCCCAACCTTTTAGGGAACGCGCATGAGATGGTACTTACGTCTTCAGTGGATCCAAGTGATTAATATTTTTAAGTATATGCTTTAGCAAAGTTTTCTAAAGTTTAAAGAGTTTTCAAAAGTTAAAGAATAGCTAAAGTTTCAAGTTGAGCCAAGAAAAGTAAATTGAGATTTATTATTGCTTGAGTATGCATGTTTTGAGTTATACATGTTCTTAGTTTTCTTTCAAGCATATTAGTATCTCATATGATTTTCATATTGTTCTAGAAGCATGTTTGCACATTTCGAGATTTTGTGAGCTAGATAGTACTTACTAAGCTTTATGCTTATAGATGCATTTCCTCTTATTGCAGATAAAGGTAAAGGCAAGCAATTCTGAAGGAAGACGACGAGGCGGTGCTGAGTAGAGTGTGTGTGGTGGCTGATTATGGAGAGATCTTTAAGACGAGACAATTTAGTTATTTGAATTGCAATGTTTAAGTTTATTCAAATTTCAAGTTCTTGCTTATGGAGATTATAGAGTATTTGAGTTTTGGATAGTTTTACATGCTCAATTTCTCAGAGTAAAGATTCCATGTCATTTCATTTAGCATACATATCCTTATGATTGCATTGGATGAGTAGAAGTGTAAGTAGTTAGAGATATTGATACTCTGTTAGAGAAAAAGGTGTTTGTGCCAAGATAGTATCAATTTCCCTTTGAATCAAGTTTTTATTGCTTAAAAATGTTTAGAAAAGTTGCAATCACATTTCATAATGCATTAGCAAGGTTGTAGAACATGTATTTGGCGTTATGAATGCATAGGAGTCAAGATTGGTACAAACTCTATTGTTAAAGTTTATATAAACTTGTTTAGTTTATTTTCTTCCATAAAAGTCCTAAATTCAAGTTTATGGATTCGTTTGATTGGCTAAATTGTTTAGGAAACTGACATAGAGTATAGAAATGGTGTCGTAGTTTGATATGGCTCGAAACTGAATGAATGGTGGACTTAAGAAGCAAGAGCCGAAAACCTGTAATTCTGATTACAGGCGTACCAGTCGACTGCTACGTCACCAGTCGACTGGTACGGGCAGTTTAAGTTGGGTGAGGCTTGATCAATAAGTATCAACTACGAGTTTTGAGAAGGAAAGTGTGATACGGTATCATGCATGACTACTTAAATTAGAATATCATTCTTAGATGAATTCAAAAGTTTAAAAAAAAAAGATTTCCGCAATTTTTAGTCGTGTATAAAAGTTGAGAAGTAGAGAAAAGTAACGATCCGTCTAAGGTAGGAGAAGGCGGGTCGCTACAGGTGGTATCAGAGCAGTTCCCATTCTCCAGCATCACACACACATCAGCATCAACCTTGCCGTCTTCAAGTAAGAAAGCTTTAAGTTTCAGTTTTTTTTTCTATTGCTCCTTTATTTAATTGCAGTATAGAGAAATGCTTAAGTACTTACTCACATGTGCATAGAACAAGGAAGCATGTTTAATCCCTTAGTATCACAGAATCATGTTTAATCCCTAGAATGGATATTAGATTTCTAAGTAAGAAGACAAGTTTATACCTAGAGATGTAGTAGTGATTTCTTGTTCCTTTATGCATTATTAGATGGCAAGAAGAGGCCGAGCTCCTAATGCTAATAACAGAACTCCAGTTCAAGATAACAGTGAGCCTGGCACAGAACAGCCAAACCTGATGGCAGTCATTGCTCAAATGCAAGCTCAGATTACAGAACAACAGAAGACCATCGCCACACTGATGGCGAATCAGCACCCAGTGCCCCCTACACCACCCACAGCAGGAGTGGGAACTCCAGTGGTGACTGAAGTTCCACCCGTCACACAGGAGACCCCTGCCATGAACCGAAGACAAGAAGCATACCTCGTCCAGTGGCAGAGGCTGAAACCAGAAAGCTTCTCAGGCACGACTGAGCCCTGGGATGCCCAGGCTTGGTTCAAGACTTTAGAGAGCACAATGGAGCTTCTTGACTGGCCAGAGGTTGAGAAGGTCAAATGTGCCTCCTTCTGCCTGACTGGAGATGCTCGTATGTGGTGGGAGCGAGTCAAGAGTAAGAAGATAGTCAACCAGATGAGCTGGGCAGATTTTGAGCACGAGTTCTATGAGGAATTTTTCCACATGAAGGTTACCAACAAGCACTTCGAGGACTTCATGGAGTTCAGACAGGGTTGCCTACCAGTGGGAGAAGCAGTCGCAAAGTTCAACAGACTAGCTCGCCTCTGCCCAGAGCTAGTCAGCACAGAGAAGGAGCGAGTCAGACTGATGCTCCGCATGCTGAACCCTGAGATAGCACTCAACGTGAACAGCGGGATGCAACGACCCCAGACCAGCGAGGAGTTGGTCAGTAGTGCTCTAATCTCAGAGCACTACCTGAATAGCATCAAGGCACAGCAAGCACAGCAGAAGCCAGTCCTGATTGAGAACAAGACAATAGGAGGCCAGAAGCCTCAGCCAGATAGCCAGAACTGGAAGAACAAGAACCACAAAAGGAAGCAGTGGCCTGGCAGCCAGAAAGGAAAACCAGAGAATAAGCAAGCTAGGTATCCACCTTGTCCTAAGTGTGGGAGGAACCATCCAGGAGCATGCCTTCTGGGTGTAACTGGATGCTATTCATGTGGACAAGAGGGACACAGATCCAAAGACTGCCCAAACAAGTTCAAGGTACTTCCTCAGCAGTCCGTACAGTATGGAGGCCAGCCTCAGTTACATTACATGCCTACTATACTGGAGGGACCTCAGATCAGTCAAGGAGGGTTGGGAGCAGCACCAGTTCCAACCAATGCCAGAGTCTTTGCCCTCACGCAGGAAGAAGCTGCCAGCGCCTCCACGGTCGTAACAGGTCAAATAGTTATTTTACAGCATTTAGCTACTACACTGTTTGACACTGGGGCGACCCATTCTTTCGTATCAGTACCTTTTGCTAGTAAGTTACAGGTGCCTACAGAGAGTTGGGAGTCCAGATTCCTGACAACTCTCCCTTCAGGGGAAATCATGGAGTCCACCCAGAGGCTCCGGGCTGTGCCAATCAAGATTTCAGACCGAGAGCTATATGTCGATCTGATAGTCCTTGCGATGCAGGACTTCGACATTATACTGGGCATGGATTTCCTCAGTAAGTACAGCGCTTCAGTGGACTGCCGTAGAAGGAAGGTGGTTTTCAGCCCAGAAGGAGAACCACCATTCGAGTTTCAAGGAGCCTCAAGGAGGAAGACTCAGAAATTTCTCTCAGCCTTGGCAGCCCACCAGATGCTAGAGCGAGGGTGTGCTGGTTTTCTTGCACACATAGTGGAAGCAGAAGCAAAGGAAGAACTCAAGCAGGAGAGGTACGGGTAGTCTGCGAATATCCAGAAGTGTTCCCAGAAGAATTACCTGGACTACCTCCCAACCGAGAAGTGGAATTCGAGATCGAGCTAGTGCCCGGTACCGGTCCGGTCTCGAAGGCCCATATCGTATGTCTCCAGCAGAGTTGAAGGAATTACAAGAGCAACTCCAGGAGCTACTAGACAAGGGCTTCATTCGCCCGAGTCATTCACCCTGGGGAGCTCCTGTACTTTTCGTCAAGAAGAAGGATGGGTCTATGCGTCTGTGCATAGACTACAGAGCTCTGAACAAGGTGACCATCAAGAACAAGTACCCCCTTCCTAGAATAGATGATTTATTTGATCAACTCAAAGGGGCTACAGTGTTCTCGAAGATAGACCTGCGTTCTGGGTATCATCAGCTAAAGGTTAAAGAAAGT